>JAGGCT020001352.1:0-50000 GCA_017654935.2 Phymorhynchus buccinoides
TTGTGGGCTGTCGATAGATGCGGTCCAAGTTCATGTACAGCTGTTATATAGTTTTTTGGGTGGTTGTTGTCTTTGTTGGTAATGCTTTACCATATTGTGGGCTGTCGATAGATGCGGTCCAAGTTCATGTACAGCTGTTATATAGTTTTTTGGGTGGTTGTTGTCTTTGTTGGTAATGCTTTACCATATTGTGGGCTGTCGATAGATGCGGTCCAAGTTCATGTACAGCTGTTATATAGTTTTTTGGGTGGTTGTTGTCTTTGTTGGTAATGCTTTACCATATTGTGGGCTGTCGATAGATGCGGTCCAAGATCATGTACAGCTGTGACCACCCGGAGTGGAACCAGGAGCTGAAATTGGGGTTGCAGGTGAGCTTGTGATTCTTTATTAAAATGCTTATTATATAGTTCTATGATTTTTTTCTTCACATTTTGTTTATCTGCTTACTGAGATGATGATGATGGTATGATGATGGTGATGATGTTGATGGCTGTTTTACCACTCAATACTTGCTGGGGATAACACATAATGTGTGTGTGCGTGCATGTGTGTGATTGTGCGATGTATGTCTGTATGTATGTCATTTGTGTGAGTGTATGTGTGTGTATGTATGTAATTTGTGTGCGCGAGTGTGAGTGCGTGCACCCACGGCTGCTCTTCCGAGCAGGTGTGTGTGAGTGTGCTGTGCGGGTATGTGTGCTTGCACATGTGTATGAGTATATGTGTGCGCAGGAGAGATTGTGTTCGGCTAGAGAGAGGGGGGGAGTGTGTGTGTGCGAATATGTGTCTGTGAGTGCGATTGCGCGCGCGTGTTTTTTGGTTTGTTTTTGTGTGTGTGTGTTTTGTGCAAGTGTATGTTTGTGTAAGTGTGTGTGTGCGTTTCAGTGAGAATGTGTTTTCTGTGTGTTTGATGAAATGTGTGTGGGTCTGTGTGTGTATGTTTGTGTGCAAGAACGCGTTCACTCGCGTGTGCGCACGTACGTGCGTGTGTTGTGTATGTGTGTCTGTGAGTGTTTCAATGCTGATTGTAAAGTGCGTTGTGCTCGATAAAAAGCGTTATGTAAGTGTTCGTTTATTATTATTATTATTATTATTATAATAAAAGCAGGAAACTATATTTGAAGAATGTACTACAGTATTCCCTCCCTGATACGACCTTCTATTCAGTGACCACCTCCACTTTCCGACCTGATTTTCAGTGACCGATCGGTTTTACTATATGAGTGTCTTCTCATTAGCGACCACCTCCAATACCCGATTAGCGACAGCTTGCTTTCCGATTTTGACGACCATGTCACAAAAATCGAACCCACAAACATTGTGGAATTAAAACAACAGAAAATGAAGAAAGTTAGTCAGATTTGTCACTGAACCTTCGCTCAACGAGCACAGTTGTGCAGTTTCCATCATTCTGCGTGGTTAGTTATCTCCCTTAGTGAAAAGTAGCTCAATGTGCATGCGTGTAGCAGACAGCGTCCTATCTCACGATCAGAATGTCGGCAAGGAAAAGGAAAATTCTAACTCTTGAAGTTGAAAAAAGAATCAAAGGATCCATTGCACAATGCTTGGGTGTTAGAAAACCCAAATCCAAACAATAGTTCTTGAGCGAGAATCGCTGACCATTCAATGGGAAGCTGGCTTATCAGCTGGAAAAAACACATGCCAATGCGAGAAAATGTCCTGAACGACCTAGTTTGGGAATGGTTTTGTGATGCAAGGAGAAGAAACATTCCTGTTAGTGGTCTACTGGAATTTCAAATTGATGCACTTACATATGTATCTGCAGTTACTGATGTCAGTAAGATCTTGCTTTAAAATGTACAGGCTAGTTTGTTGTTTTGTTTGTAATGACCTCTTGTCACCCACCTCCCATTTCAGACCACCTCCCTTTTAAAGACCCCCCACGTCACGTGTCACATTCCCTCTTATGCTAGGAAGATTTCTTAAGATTTCTTACCAGCTATAAGAGGGAAAGCACGTGAAAACCGTAATTGTGACACGTGACGTGGGGGGTCTTTAAGACCACTTTGTTGGTGCATTTTCCATGGGAGGGAGTATTGTATCAATAGTGGGTGTTATTTCATTTCTTGGCGTTTATCAAAGAAGAAAGACATTTTTATATGGTACTGTAGGTTTACAACATTCATTAATTACAATTAATACAAAAATGTTCAAGATTATTGATGTCTATTGCTGTTGATTTTACACACAGGCAGTCAGATTTTGTACGTGTGCTTTTGTTTGTATGTTCAACTTTGTTTGCTGTCTACACAGTGAGAAATGAATTGGTTTGTCTTAAATTATTATGGCAAATAGATTGTATTTTTCAAAGATTTTACCATACCTCAAATTATTATTTTTGTAACTGGTCAGAAATAAGTCATTTTTTATATCTTAACCTTCGTTCTTAGTATGTAAATGTTTTTAATTGATCATATAACTTTTTTAACAGTTCCCATCCATGTGTGAAAAGATCAAGTTCACCATCAGAGACTGGTAAGGCCATAATGTCAATTGAAACCATATTATAGTTCCTTTAACTTTAGCTCAGAAAGTTCAGATATTGTGTGTATATGTTTGGTTCATTACCTAATGAAAGATTATCTAAATTGAATAATTAGAAAGAAAATTGGAATATTTCGTGTAATATTTCTTTCTCTACTAAGCTTCACTGCAGTGTGTTGAGCCCATAAAGTAAATGCCTGCAAGTAAGTGGATGTTCTTATTTAATAACATAAAAGCAGTAAAAAAAAAAAAAGGCTGAATTTCTTTCCAGAAAGAGAGAGAAGCAGTATACAGAGAATTTGATTTTGATTTTCAACACATTTCAGTTTGTTCCATTATAGTGGTTTCTTGTGATTCATTAAAGTGATTCTCCGCTGCCATTCAAAGAAAATAGATGAGCCTTATGCTTAAAAGTGTATATGTGAACATGAGCAGGGGTTGTCTTCAAATGATTTGCTGTCTGATCGTCATGTGTGTCTTAACCAAATGCTAGTTTCTAACCACCTCAAAATACCATCTTCCCCTGTATGAATGTAGTCAAGTGAAGAAAACAGAAAGATGAGAAACAAAAATTATCATTCATAATGCATCATATACTCTTGTGTGCCTTGAGGAGTTTGTGACCTTTAAATTAACAAAAATATATGAAAATGTAGTGTGTTTATTTGCTGTTCATGTTATATTATGCCTGCAACAGTCACGATGTCTTTCCACAACACAGATATTATTGCGCAAACAGAATTTGAACAACATAAAATCTTTTGGATAATCATAATGGTTTTTAAAACTTTACAGGTCTGTAAACAATTGATATTGTGGGATGTCATGCATGGATTACAAGCCGGATTGGAATTTTGCATGTGGTTTTACATATTTTGTAAGATTATTGAAATGGTGGCCTATCAAAGCTAGATAATATTCCCTTCCCATGTTGTGGAATCTTGCATTAGAGTGTTGATATTGTTTGCATGTAATTTCTGCAAGATGATCAGAAACATTCCGTAGATATAGAACATGATGCGGTATGATGATACATGTTTCTTGAAGAATGGTCATATATTAGCATGTCAACTTGTGTGTGTGCGTGTGCTGTCATAGGTGTGCGCATGGGAAAACATATATAGTCACCAGTCTATACATGCATTGATCGAGTGATTTATATCCATAAGGCATAGACCTTTATGTTATAGTTCTTTTGTTCCTTCAGATATAAATATATCTTCAGACACAAACGATGCATCCATGCTTAATCGTGTTCTCTCACATTGTGTAGGCACACAAGCACACATACATACACACGCACACCCACACCCATACACGCATCGTTTGGTTTTGATCTGTTAACAGTTTCATTTCTCTTTGTAAATGCCTGAACTGAAAGTAGTCAGCCAGTCTGGGTTTTTTCTTTTTCTGTCTGTTTTTATTTTATTTTTAAATTCATGCTGTTTTTCTTTCTCTTATGTTTTTTGTGTGCTGTCTCTTTGCTATTTTTATTAGGAGTAACTTTGTAGTGAACAAATTTTTATTCTGAATTTATGCAAGTTATGAACTTTTTTTTTCAAATGAAATATTGAATGGCTTGTTTTACTTAAAAATTCACCATCTTTGTGTACTTTTTTACTTTAATATTGATGGGTTGGGGTGTTTTAATGGAAAAGCTATCTACTTTTGTTCTCCACGTTAATTTTCATCATAAGTAACTCTGCAACGAGAGTTTCAACCCAATTTGTATTGCGAATAATAATACAATGAGACTTACAGTTGGTTGATATCTTTCTATATTTTACTGGTTCATCCTAGTCATATCCTACAACAAACAAACACCTACACGACAAGTGCAAAGTGACGTTATTTTATTCACAAGAGACAAAACAAAACTACTGGATATTTTGGCGAATGCGCCTTTATCAACACAGACAAACAATTAAACAGCAAACATCAAATATAGCAAAAGGAGCAAAAAACCATCAAGATCAAAATAAAAACAATACTTCCCCTCTACAGTCCAATGCGTAAATGATCATATCCTAGACGGTTTCTTTAGGAAAGATAAAATCGTTATCTCAACAACCTTTCGTCTCCTGGTCTATGCAAGCATGAAAATGGCATACAACAGACCTGCCTACCCATATGATTTTTCCGTATTTTGTACACAATTTGAGCCCCAATACTGCAGTACGGTAAATGGAAAATTAATACGGCAAAAATTTGAACTTAAGGTCTTCTAAGATCGGTCAAAATCGAGTGTTTTTCGTCATTTCGCATGGCAGTTTAATGTTCTGTAATATTCTGTTTTGGGGTCTCCTTGCAAAATACGGAATTTTGAGAAAAAGTATGGAATTTTATTTCGTGGAGTACCTAAAAAAGAAATTGGGGGTAGGCAGGTCTGATACAATCAAACATAAATGTTATCCCTATACTCATGCATTAACATGTGTGCTCTCGGACAAAACATACTCCCATACACTAACACTTAAGCACATACAGAAATACATGTCTTAAGCAGACCTGCCTACTGCTACGATTTGGCTGTAGCAGCTACGAAAAATAAAGCTTTGCTACGGAGCTACGGCAACCTTAACATTGCTACGGAGAAAACAAACTGCCGCCGCATTTTATTTTTGCTTATGCCGTTCCCGGTTTTGTCTGTTTCTAAGAGCAGATGCCGTATCACGCGCGATAACCTAGTCACTTCCGTTTTTATGAAAGTGACTGCGCATGCGTTCTTATTACTTTCTCTGGGGAAAAAATGGCGGACTCCAGCAGCAGTAGCGATTCGGGAGATGTTTCAAATTAAGAAAAACAAACCCAAACCAGAAAACGAAAATCATCTGGCACACCATCTTGTTCTAAGAAAAAACATCGGCCTGCCGCACAAGTTTTCAAAATAGCTTACACGGAGGAGTGGCCTTGCATCGTCAGAAGTTGACTCGGTGCGAACCATGCTCACTCAGTCACTGCAGTGCAACCTCTGCCATGCAGACTTCTCTGTGGTAGATACGATTGCCGTCAGCACGTTCAATCAGCGAAACATAAGCAGTGCGTTTCGGCTCAAAAAGAGAACAAATCGATTGCCGTCGTTTGTGGATGCTACGAAAAAATTTGCCATGCTACTGAAATTGATGGCTGGGCTACTGATTGGGAAAATTCCAAGTAGGCAGGTCTGCTTAAGTTTAATACTTGGTTATGGCAAAGATGTCATTGAACAAGAGCAATATGTTTGATACTGATATTTCACTTTTCAAATAATTTTTGATTGAATGGTGGCACTAGTTCACTTTTTATTTATATGTTTTCATTTTTATTTTTGTAAAATTTTTATCTTAGCAAAGTGCTTGTTTTTTGCTAAGTTTTTCTTTGATTTCATTTAATTTTATTTTATTTGGGGAATTATTTCGGTAATTGTAAACAAATTAATATTGCAGAAGTTTTTTTTATATTCATATCATTTTCAGTCAAGAGTGCTTTGAATCAATGAAATTAGATTTAGAATGATCTGTATCTAGCTTTGACTATTATTAAAGAAGAAAAAAAAAGCATGTTACAACTAGTTGTTTAAGAAAGACAGATAAAAAATTAAAAAAAGGCTTAATATCAACTTTAATATAAAAAATGGAGTCGCCCCAACATTTGTTAGATGTGTGAGCTTTGACTAAAACCAAATTCGCTTATTGGCGCGCAATGAGTGTGAAGAAAAAGGAAAGGAAAACGGACCGTGCCAGATGCTTGCTTGGCGACCCTTTGACGCGTTGCTTAGCCATTTGTGACATGCTGATTTAGCGACCTTGTGACTTGCTGCTTTCAAAAAGCGACCCTGTGCTGCGTGTGTGCTATGTATAGGGATCGCATCACGGGGGATGACACCATTTGTGCCAGTTTGCTACCACTGGTGAACATTTCCGCCCCGGGGGAAAAGGGTTTGTGTGTCTTTTTCACTGGCTCACCACGCCTGTTCTGGGCCTGCAGCACTCCTTGTCTCCCCCTGACTTTGGAATGCCCTGATTAACCTCCCTTTCTCTACTCTCTCTGCCGCATTCTGCACACTTGCGTCCTGCACCCCGTTGGTCGTACAGTGGAACCTCCCTTGTAAGACCTTCAAAAATCGTCCATAATGAGGTCTTATAAGGGAGGGGTCTTATAAGGGATGTAATTTTAATACTTACAGAGAAGGGCAATGTCTCAAAAAAGTAGGTCTTATACGGGAGGGAGTCTTATAATGGGAGGTCTTATAAGGGAGGTTCCACTGTATTTGATGAAGTTTAGTTGTTAGGTTTCCACTGTGCTTTTATGGAAATGATATTAATTAGGCTGTGCTTTTACTTTGTGTAATGTTCACTTTTTATTTGGCCTTTTTAGAAAAAAGAAGTTAGTGTTTTGTGAGATTTAACAATAGAACTTTTTAGAAGAAAGGGTTAAACTCATGAAACCATGATGACAACTTAACAATAGAAAGAAATGATTAAACTTACGAAAGTACGAAAATTCTGAACAGCACGACAATGTTCAGAGCAAGAAGAAAAAGAAGCTGAGAACCTTTAGACAACAATCAGAATAATGAAATTTAGTGTTATATTTTTATGAAGAACGGGAAAAAACAAAAGAAATTGTATAGCGAATTAGGGAAGAAGAAAAAAAAGGATTAGAGGAGGTGTCTTTTTATTTTCCAAAATTCACGTCACGGCTACAATAAGACGAGTGTGCAGGATGTGGTGAATAAGTCAATACTCTACAAAAATGTACTGTTGTGTTATAGGATTTCTGGGCACCAGTCTTATGACAATAATTCTGCTCAATACAGCTTGGGGATTGGTCAATATCCAGCAACTACCCAGTATGATCTATCTATACCAGTTTTCTATTTGGCCATCAAGGTTCTTTCTTTTTCTCACGTGACTAATCTCAACAGCAACAACAAAACAACACATGTACTCCTTTAAAATCGTTAAAGTTGATGGTAAATAATATTTGTACAACGTACAAAAGTCGGCGTGATGTGTGCTAGTGTGTAAAATTGTACGTGTGTGTGCATGAGCATGACGCAACATAGTTTTGAATGAACTGTGGATTGTGTTGTCAGTGACCATTTGTCTTGTTTTGAATATCATGGTCATTACTTGGAGTATGAATGACATCAGCATCTGTATATTTGCATGCCTGCATGTTGAATTTAATGTTCGAAAACCCACCTTACACGAATGAATCATTTTCATGTATGTATATATCTGCATGACATCTAAAGTGTAACTTGCATGACTTGCACATTATCATTGCATGCACTATTTGCGAAAAAGTAAATTTATTTGATGAAAGGGGCATATTATCTTTTATTTGCAAAACAAAAAGACGTCACACCTAGAAGTAGAACTAATTTTTGTACGTAGATTTAGGATATCATCCTGTAAAGTCTATTAAGTTACTATTCATAAAATACAGAAGGTAGTGGGTTTCCCTTACTCCTATCATTGCCTCCTGGTTCATGTAGTTTTTATTATTTACTGACTCAGTTCATTTTGTTTAATATTTCTCTTTTTAGGGTAAGGCTTATTTTATATTCTCCCCACCCTCCGTCCCACCTCCGTAGCACTTGTTTTGTTCACAAAATTGGGACATATTAACCAGAAACCTCATTGTTTTGACAAGACAAAATCAAAGCCGATGAGACATTTCATGGTTTATCACTGACTTATCATTACGCAGGATGAATCATTTTGCTTTTTATCCCCCTGTTTTTGTTGTTTGCAACTCAACTAATTCATGTTGATGGTTTTAGATTTTTTGGGATTTTTTTTACTTGATCCTCAAGTCAACCTCCGCAATTGCAAATAACCTGTTTTCATCCCTAACCCTCTCATCCAGACTCCCTCCCACCCTTCTCGCTCCTTTCCCCCTCCCATTCTCCCCATCACTTGCTAGGATTTCACCCGTAACTAACTTCCCCTTGGCTTGCAGAGTTCCCCGGTGCTTTCGGTAGGCGGCATCGAAGCGGTATAGATTAGTGACGCGGTATAGATTAGTGACGGGTTTGTGTGCTTCTTTTTGTTTTTTTCTCCCTATCCACGCGCAGGGATCGATTGACCGAAGACGACACCGTGGGCGTCTTCTTTCTTAACCTCTCCCTCATATCAGCCGCCGGAGACTTTGGTGAACCTTTCTTTATCTTTTTATATATTTTTTAATAATGTATGTAATTTTGTCCCTTGTTTGTTTCATTTGTGTGTGTGTGTGTGTTTCATTAATTGGGAGTTGAAATTTATGTGTGTTTTAATTGGGAGTCGAAGTTTGGGCTTTTTAATGTTCGTTACAGTAATTTTCAAACTATGGGGTGATTTTTGTTTCACAGAGAGAGATCCCTGCACCTTTTAATATGACTACTTATATAGTAAGAAAATATAATAACAAAATATCAATTTTGTGTAACATTTGCGGCAGGGGGGGATGGGGCTTAATAGCCTTATTGTCTAAAAAACCATGGTAGTTTAAGTATAAGCAGAAAATTGGTTTCAGGTGTAAGCTGAGAGACATTTTGTGTAAATTGTCACTTGCATTGTTTCTATCATGTAGGGATTTATTAATGATTTCCACTATCATTATAGTATGCAGTGGGATATTCATTTCTTTTCACTTATATGACCATTGTGTAACATGATTTTCTGTATCAGCCAGTTGTAATGTTTCCAATGACGTGGGTTGTTTTTTTTGGTGTACTTCTAATAATACTCTTTCCTTTCTTTTGTTTTCTTTTTCTTTGCAACTTTTCTACTGTTCAAATTTGCATGTTGACTTTGAATAGGTTGTGATGATCATTGTGCATGTGTGTGTGTGTGTGTGTGTGCGTGTGTGTGTGTGTGTGTGTGTGTGTGTGTGTGTGTGTGTGTGTGTGTGTGTGTGTGTATGCACGCACACACGCACGTATATGAATGATTACTGTAATTTATGAATATTTATGTTTGGATAAGTTTGATTGGTTGCCTTTAATGTAACATATGAACACGTAGAGCTAGATAGCTTTGTCAGTGGTGGAGTGGTATGTAGTATCACAAGCATAGAAAGATTCCTAAGAAAAAGTATCCGCTGAAATCTTTTTTTTAAATTAAAAATCTTTACAAGAGACAAGAAGATCACAGGAAACAGGAAGTTCAGAAACATAAGTCATTTTCAAAAGATCTACATTTAATTACTATGTTTACATTAGAGAAAACATTTTTCATAAACTTTATATTTTGTTGAACTTGTTCTAAACTTTCATGCCATAAATAGAAACAAAAGAAAATGCTAGCATTAACCTTGTAGCTTCCTCAAATAAATGAACTTGAAAACGTTTCACATAAGACCAAAGGTACTTATATTTGTGATATTTGTAGGATGATTAATAATAAATTATTTATAGATCGTAAATGTTTTTGTAATAAAACCACCAAAACATACAATTGTTGTCCAATGATCTTTGCATGTAATGCCATTCATTTGACCAACATAAAAAGAAAAAAAGTAGAATGTTCAAATAAGGCACATAATAAACGTGCGAGATGTGTTTTTTTCTATCACATTAATGCAGACGTTGAGGATGAAGATGGTATTTGGTAGATGGTAGAATGTTCAAATAAGGCACATAATAAACGTGCGAGATGTGTGTTTTTTCTATCACATTAATGCAGACGTTGAGGATCAAGATGGTATTTGGTAGATGGTAGAATGTTCAAATAAGGCACATAATAAACATGCGAGATGTGTGTTTTTTCTATCACATTAATGCAGACGTTGAGGATCAAGATGGTATTTGGTAGATGGTAGAATGTTCAAATAAGGCACATAATAAACGTGCGAGATGTGTGTTTTTTCTATCACATTAATGCAGACGTTGAGGATCAAGATGGTATTTGGTAGATGGTAGAATGTTCAAATAAGGCACATAATAAACGTGCGAGATGTGTTTTTTTCTATCACATTAATGCAGACGTTGAGGATCAAGATGGTATTTGAAGTGTGCTGATTTTCATTTATTTTTGTTTCTTAGGGAAAGGTGTGGTAACGGGGTCTTCATTGCGCTTTGTGTTCAGTGTGGCAGCGGAAATATCTGTACTATTTAGATGTGATTTTGGTTTTGTCTAATATTTTGTGTGTGTGTGTGTTTGTGTTTCTCATAACATGATTATGCGTGTCTGTAGCTTGTTTTAGCATTTTAGGAAATATTTTAAAAAAACATTCTTCATAAAAGAAGCTTGGAAGGCTAGCATTGTGATATTTTGCTCCTGAAGTAACGCAGAACTTTTCTCACAGAGTGGAGAGTGGAGGTTACCTTCCAATGTAGCTTGTTATCTGCCTCAGAATGTATCCCCACATCTGTCTCTTTCCTTACTTTGTTTCCTTTTTTATTCCAAGTGAATTGCTTTTAGTGTTAATAGAACTAAAACTAGATTGGGTTGATATTAGGCTTAAAAATCAACCCAATCAAGTTTTATCTTTATTGATTTTTAAGGCTAAGCTGGTATTCTCTTACATTTGAAAGGCTCAAATGTTTTGCATTAACATAAAATCATGATGTGTTTGTGTTCAAAATTTCGAGAATTTTGCTAATCTCAGAACCAGATCTTTATCAGTATCTTGGGTTTTGACTGACAAAATTATTTGCCTGAGATTTAACATCTGGCAAGTTTTGATAATTTGAAACTAGAGTCTATAAACGTTTATGAATCTGAAAATGAGGCATGCTAATTTTGAATTGTCAAAGTTTGCAGTTTTAAAAAACTTCCACAAACATCAGATGTTTTGAAAGTGAAGTCTGACAAATTTACTGACAATTTTGAGTGCGAAAACTTGCAGCAACCATTTTTGAGTGTTTCAGGGTTGCAAAATTTAAAAGAAATAAAAGCTAAACAAAAAAATCCAGAATTATTTCTTTGTAATACTGATATTGCAAAAGTGTAAACTTCTAGTAGTATTCATTAGTTTCTCTGAATAGGCCAGATGTACATTGATTTTTTTAAATTATCTGCTGTTGCATTTGCCTACTTTTATTCTTTACACTGTGTGTGTGTGCGTGCATGCATGCATGCATATGCGTGTGTGTGGAATGGGGGGGGGGGGGGGGGGGGGGGGTGCGCGCGTGCATGTATTGTGTGACTTCTCTTTTCATTCACAGTTCTCTCAGGCTTGTGTGTGACTCTTATTCTGCCTTATTCTTGTAACATTTAGTTAACATTTGCTTCCACTATTGCTCAGATAATATATATTGAGGGATATTTAACAGATTATGTTCTAAATGGGGGTTTGTTTTAGGAACAGTAGGGACATGTTTCTTGGGGTCAGTTTCCTTTTTTTGTTTTCCTGTCAACTGTTGCACGAGAGAGGAATGGGTCAAGTCTTTGGTACGATCACCATCATCTTTCCTTCTTTAATTCATTCAAGTCGTTCCGGCCATATATGTCCGGAATTGATAGCTGTTAATTTGATGCATTTGCTTCAAGGGAAGTAAATCTGTGCACACCATACCTTGGTCACTTCTAAACTCCCTTTGCTCCCTTAGACCCACAATTTTGCCTTTGACTTTGCTTTTGTAGTGGTTTGTTGTGGGGAAACCAATTGGTGCAGAGAGTTTTTCTATATAAAGTCTACATATAAAAAAGTCTGATCTACCACTGTCCTATGTGTAAGCCTGAAGTAAAAACCTGTAATCTTCTTTAATTTCTCTTTTTGTTTATGTATGGTTTGTTTGTGTGTATGGCTGGAGTGATTTGTGAGTTTTTTAAATAATTCAAAATCGCTGCGATGCGAATGAGTTAATCCCTATTTTCTTTCTTTTCTGTCTCTTATTCCCTGTTTATTTGTTATTGTTTTAATCATTCCTTCCTAATTTTCCGCTTTAGTTTGTTTAATGCAAGGGTCTCTCTGTCTGTCTCTCTTTTCTCTCCCCCCTCTCTCTCTCTCTCTCTCTCTCTCTCTCTCTCTCTCTCTCTCTCTCTCTCTCTCTCTCTCTCTCTCTCTCTCTCTCTCTCTCTCTCTCTCTCTCTCTCTCTCTCTCTCTCTCTCTCTCTCTCTCTCTCTCTCTCTCTCTCTCTCTCTCTCTTTTCTTTTATCTTTTCTCTCCATATTTTCCTCTTGGTATTGTGTGCTGTTTCGGGGACGTGCTTTTGAAAGAAGCATTACAAAAGCATAGCGGTTATGAAACAAAGAATGTATTTTTGCTACCTATTTCATTACATGGTTTATCACATACAAAGGCATGCAAATGTTCACTTTGTTGGTCCTGGATTACTTGGTTCGGAGGGGTTGGATGTGTGTGGTTGTTTTTTTTAATGCATCATGTATTTGCAGTTTTGTTCATGTGCTTCAAATTGTTCTGAACTTGTGTTTTTTCTTTCTATTTTACTTTTTTTGGGTCTGTCCATTACTCCTGTCTGTGACACACTTTCTTGCTTTCTTGTTTCCACTGAAATTCCAGTATCTTTTTTTTAATATATATCCACCCCTACTCTCTCTCTCTCTCTCTCTCTCTCTCTCTCTCTCTCTCTCTCTCTCTCTCTCTCTCTCTCTCTCTCTCTCTCTCTCTCTCTCTCGCTCTCTCGCACGCATGCGCTATATTGCTATCGCTGTTTCTCTTTCTCTCCCTCAATGTGTATTTTTAATGCTTTAAGTCTGATTGTATTGGTGGTGCTATTCTTTTCAGCTATGAATTTTTGTGTGTTGAATGTTTTTTGCTAACTCAGAGAGAGAGAGAGAGAAAGAAAGAGGGAGAGTTTGAGTGAGAGAGAAAAACAGGACATTGGACAAGAGAGAGAGAGAGAGAGAGAGAGAGAGAGAGAGAGAGAGAGAGAGAGAGAGAGAGAGAAAGAGAGAGAGTTTGAGTGAGAGAGAAAAACATAGGACATTGGAAGAGAGAGAGAGAGAGAGAGTTTGAGTGAGAGAGAAAAACAGGACATTGGACGAGAGAGAGAGAGGAGAGGAGAGGAGAGGAGAGGAGAGGAGAGGAGAGGAGAGGAGAGGAGAGAGAGAGAGAGAGAGAGAGAGAGAGAGAGAGAGAGAGAGCGAGCGCAATGTGAATGAATAGAAGAGACTGACAGAGGAAATGAATTGTAACACACTATTTTATGTTTGTTTGTATTATCAAAAATCCATTAAAAAAAAAGTAAGTCGTACTTTTACTTCAAGGTCTGCATGCAATGTTAAGTTTGCAGTATTTTTTTTTATATGTTTAGTCTTATATTTTCTCCATTTTGTGTTCTATATAGCTACTATCAATTTAGTTAGGGTTTTTTCTTGTTGCTAGATTTGTTGTTGTTAGGTTAAGGCAATGCAGTCATATTTTGATTGTGTGAACAATGTTGAAAAGTGAAGTTTTTAAGTTGTGGTATATTTTAAAGGTCAATTCGGTCTAACCATAAATATTAAAAGAAAGTACCCGGTACTGTAAAATGTCAACATGACGTGGGTTTTTTTAATGTAAGATAGGTTAAGATTCAATATGTTAATAGTTTGCCAGTACTGTTCATTATGTAAGCAAAAAAAGCATTATCTAACATTCCTGAACATGAAAATGTTTCCAGATTTGGCGTGTGAAAACATTATTGTTACATGAATACTGTGTTTCAGTGATAATATTATGTTGCAAACAGTCCTGAGTATGTTGACGGGACAATAAACAGCGAAAAACAAACAGAACTAACTTATGTTGCGTAATGTAAGTTGTGGTAATGTGCATGGGACCAATGTACACAGCATAGTTGTTATAATCATTCTAATTTCTACAGTCGGTGCACATTAGTTGAGTTGATTCCTCTCTATAGTGTACATTATAATGGCGTTAATTTTTGTCATAATGTACAGTAGTTGTTGATTGTGTTATGTATTACAGCGTTATTAATGTTAGCATAATGTTTCTTTATCGCAGGATACCTACCCACCTTTGGCCCCTGCTTCATCAACTTCTACGGGTCGACCAGGGAGTACACAGACCTGCCTGACGAGTACCAGGACCTCAACGAGGGAAAGGTATGGATCTCAGCTCAGGGTTGTTGGTTTTTGTTTAGCTCAGTTCTATTGGTATCAGGTTTGGTTGGTTTGGATTCGTGTGGGCATTTATTTGTGTGTATTTTGTGAGTGTGCACATTATGTGTGTGTGTGTGTATACGCGTGCGTGTGTGTGTGTGTGTATACGCGTGCGTGTGTGTGTGTGTGTGTATACGTGTGTGTGTGTGTGTGTGTGTATACGCGTGCGTGTGTGTGTGTGTGTGTATACGCGTGCGTGTGTGTGTGTGTGCCCTCACGTACACGTTTGTATTTGTGCATCTCTTCGCATCCAGTCTACTGATCTGATTAAGACTGGATGCGAAGAGGGGATGTATTGTTTTGTTTTGTTGTTTGCTATGTTGTATGTTTGTTGTTGATAAAGGCGCATTTGCTGAAATGTCACATGTTGTTTAGTCTTTCATCAGTATAAAAAAAAAAGCGGTCACTCTGCACTTAATTAATTGAGTCTTCACCTTGGCTTAAGCCAAGGCTGTGTCAGACCAATTGACATAGGCTAGAAAACCAAGGCTACATCAAAATGTGCATAGTTATGCAGGGATTGTCTTTGCCATGACAAGCTCCTAGCATAACATCATCAGTCTCCCAAATGCAGCTGGCTCACCTGGCGGGGTAATAAAAACCGGTAACACACGTAATGTTCTTATCTGTATCCAATGCACTTGTACCACAGCGTTCAAATGCTTGCAACAGCAACATTCATTGAGTCTGCAGACTGTTTCAGCTTTTTTCCAATGACATATAATATAATGCAATTCCTCACAGGGTGAAGGAGTGGCGTACAGGGGGAGAGCCCTGGTTCAAATGCTTACAACAACAACATTCATTGAGTCTGCAGACTTTCAGCTTTTTTCCAATGACATATAATATAGTATAATGCAATTCCTCACAGGGTGAAGGAGTGGCGTACAGGGGGAGAGCCCTGGTTCAAATGCTTACAACAACAACATTCATTGAGTCTGCAGACTGTTTCAGCTTTTTTCCAATGACATATAATATAATATACTGGTCTCCAAAAGTTAAGGGCCGGCTTCTGTTTTCAGTAGCTTGATATCTATTTATTGTACACTAAGACAACAGTGAAGAAAATGGCAAAACTTAGGCTACTCAATAACTTTCCTTCCTGTTGCACGTGCCTGAACCAGTTTTGCAGACATTGCAGTACAGCAACAGCGTTTTCAGGTACGCTTAAAATGTGGCAAATTCACGAGAATTTCACGAAAGTTTGGTCTCTTTTCGCTGAAGAATCAGGGCTGATGCAGGTTTCTTGCCTATTGCACGTGCAAGGCATGACTGTAGTGAACACTGCTGAGCAAAAGTTAGACACGAATGTGTATTTAAGGGCGGCAACCAGAGCTCAATAAGCATGCCTCCAAGACAGAAGAGAGAAGATCGTTCTTCCGGCCCTTAAATTTTGGAGACCAGTATATAATGCAATTCCTCACAGGGTGAAGGAGTGGCGTACAGGGGGAGAGCACTGGTGGAGCTGGTTACCACCCTTGGAGAACAGCCGGAGATCCCCATCTCCGACATCGACAGTGATGACTGTCTCCGGGTTCAGGTACGTGTGTTCCTCCGAAGTCGGAGTGTGGCCTGCCCACGTGGCGGGGGTAATCAAAACCGGTCGCGCACGTAATGATCTTATCCCTAGCTGGTACATTTGTACCATAGTGTTCAAGTGCTTCAGCTGTTGGGATGATCCCTGGAGTCTTTAAGCCAGGGTACGATAACAACAACAACAGGTACATGTACACTTGTTTGTATGTATGCCAGTCATTCTTTTCCGACTATGACTGCCAGATAACAGAGGGGGCAGCTGCTATTTCGGTGGGCTGGGCTAACATTTGTAGTGGAGATGCTTGCGCAGGGTACATCCCCACTCTCAGCAAAGGGATTTGAGGACAGGTGGCATTAGGGAAGGTCCCCAAAGTCAAACCAGTTGCCTTGTCTGCAGCACTTAGGTCCAGTGCAGACACTCCGTAGTTTGAGTCATAGTGTTCAGCAAATGACTTAAATTAGCTGTGCCATGATTTTCAATTTCTGTAGAAAATCCTGTATCCAGCGACTATTTCCATCTATACGCCAGCTCGCACTTTACGTTCAGTTTCTGACCCTCTTTCTCTCCAGATCCCTAGGTATAAGCTTTCAACTGTTGGTCGGCGCTCTTTTGCTGTATCAGGACCGACCTCCTGGAACAAACTTCCTCTTTCCCTCCGCCAGCGACCGACCCTCTCTGCTTTCAAATCTGACCTCAAAACCCACCTGTTCCCCCGTCATTAAAGCTCCGCTCTCTTTCTCGTCCCTCCCTTGCCTTTAGGTCTGTTTCTGCTGTATTCCATTTATGTCATACGTGTGTGTTCGCTTTGTATAGCTTTTTTGATTGAATGCGTTGTGAATGCTAACGTGTGTGCGCTTTTATTTGATTTCTATCAAGATTCAGCTCGTGTGGACGCTATGGGGTGCAATGATGGAGGTGTCATGCTATGAATTGTACTGTATGTTTTGTTGTTTTCAGGTTGTTGAACGTTGGTAAGATACATTGATGAGTGTTTTGTAATAAGTGGTCGAACTTTACGCGATGACAGTCCTGAGATGACCATAGCTGTTGATGGGACTATAATAGGGAAAAAAAAGAAAAGATTCTGCAGCGTATAAATACTGTATGTTGTTGTTGTTGACTCTCACTTTGCTATTGGCCTCTACTGCAGGCTCATGTTGACCAATAATAAAACTCTTGTCGACGACGCAGTGAAGTTGTACATCCTTTCGGCCAGGAACAAGGCACATATGGGACGGACAAAAATGGTAGAATGGGGAAACTCACCAGGGTTTGGGTTGGGTGATCAAGGTAGAATGGGGAAACTCACCAGGGTTTGGGTTTGGTGATCAAGGTAGAATGGGGAAACTCACCAGGGTTTGGGTTTGGTGATCAAGGTAGAATGGGGAAACTCACCAGGGTTTGGGTTTGGTGATCAATGGTAGAATGGGGAAACTCACCAGGGTTTGGGTTTGGTGATCAAGGTAGAAAAAGGGAAGAAGCAAGCTTTCTGCTCGTAGAGCAACTAATATGGGACACTAATGAGGACAGAAAAACAACAACTATTGTAGTAACTCTTGTAAACTTATAGTGGCAGCCTTGGAGGAGGATGTCACTCATACTGACACCACCACTAAGCCATTATTGCATGGATGCTCCTTCTTGCAGGATGTCATGAATTGCATGGTTTTTAAATTGCCAGGAGCCGGCGTCGCCGGATTATGAGAATTTGAGAAGCAGCGATTCTCTTACACGCACGCGCACGCACGCACACGCACACGCACACGCACACGCACACACACACACACACACACACAGAGAGAGAGAGAGAGAGAGAGAGAGAGAGAGGAATGTAGCACTTCTTCTTCTTTGCCTCAGGCAGCCAACTTCATCAGGCTGAAGATACTTGTACTAGTTTAGAGGGGTGAAACAGAGCAGTAAATGTGTGTGTGTGCGCTGCCCCTGCACTCCGCCGGGCAGGATGTTTTAAATTTCCCAGGAGCACCCATGTTATTGTCGTGGGTCAAGGCTTAGTAGTTGGTGTCCTCTGTGTGGCAGATCCAAACAGGCTCTGGACACTGAACTCCACCGAAGGTACTCAGCAGCAATGCAATGCTGCTTTTTTATGACTTAACACTGACTGCTCTCTAAGGAGTGCTCGTTTTGGGGTATTTGGGATTGGACAAACGAGGATGCAGCTATGAGTGGGACAGAAAAGAAAAGAGGAGTTTAAAAAAAAAAAAAACTTGTTCACCAGCAATAATTCTTCATGTTTACTTGCATAAGAACAAACTGCAGTAATGCTTGTCTCAATCAATGTTTTAGAATTCAACATTAAGTTCCTTCACTGCTGCGTCTAGGACTTTGAAAACAGTTGAATGAAGTTGGAGGTAATAATTGATCACTATCAGTATGTACTTGAAATAAGTGGCCAGTGACTCTTATTCTTTTTATGCGTTTGTTCTCTTTTTTAAAATTCTTTTTACAGTAAATCTTTATAGTTCTTGATTCGTTAAAACCAAAACAAAACTGTTGACACACCTCCATTTTTGTTCAACATAATAATAATGATTGCCCATTACATCAATATTTTCCAAAGATTGAAATGATGAAAATGCTAGGTGATTTACACTACCGGGTACTTTTGTTTTGGTCAGAAATTCATGAGGCGAAGGAAGTACAGAGTGCACGCCGCTTTCCTGAGTGCCACCATGGTCAGCGCCATTGATGCCCCTGTGGAGTTTGAAGTCAGCATTGGTAAGCAACCTAGCACAATCATTAGTACCATTGATGCCCCTGTGGAGTTTGAAGTCAGCATTGGTAAGCAACCTAGCACAATCATTAGTACCATTGATGCCCCTGTGGAGTTTGAAGTCAGCATTGGTAAGCAGCTTAGCACAATCATTAGTACCATTGGTGCTCTTGTACAGTTTGAAGTTAGCATACACACACACACTCATAGCCTCACCAGAAAGCTCTTTCTCTCTCTCACCCCCACACCCACCCACACCCACACGCACGCACACACACATACATACACACACACACACACACACACACACACACACACACACACACACACACACCGCGCGTGTGGTAAAAGTGCTGTGTAAATGTCTAAATCACTATTTACGTTGCATCGCATCACATTTTTCAGGTAACTACGGCAACAAGCTAGACGAGAACGTTCTTCCCAGTTCGTCGACGACCCAGCCGACCAATGCGGTGTTTGACGGGTGCAAGTACTACTTCCTGCCCTGGGGCAGCACCAAGCCCTGCGTGGTGGTCGACTGCTCCTTCGAGGACGTCAGCTGGAGGCTGGAGGCCCTCAACGTCCTCATCAAGATCAAGGATGACCTGGTCAGTTTGTTGTTTTATCAAAGACATTTCTAAAAAGCATCATCTGAACTCTTCTAGCTCCATGTATTTTTTGACATTCTTGGTTGTCTGTTGCATCTCAACTGACAAGTTTTTCGAGTGCGCATGTGTTGCTTTAATGGAAAATCGCAGACATAAGTTCTAAAAATAAAACGAACACATGGCAGGGTTCTTGGCAGTGAATGTCTTTGCGTTTGGTGGGAGTGTAGAGTAATGTACTGGGCAAATGTATGAGCCTATGGTGCTAGAAGTGTTTTTTGTTTTGTTTTTTGAGTTAGTGTCCATGCATCATTATTCTTCTGTGTTTTGTAAACTCGTTAGACATTCTATTGATTGACTGCTCCTTTGAGGACGTTAATTGGATACTGGAGGCTTTCAGTGTTCTCGTTGAGATCAAACGTAAGTTGGTCAGTCTGTTGATAGGCTGGTACTTTGTCCTTAACTTTGATGCCTTCTTATTTGTTACGTATGAACACCTGGCTATTCTCCAAGGCAACCTTTCCTTCAAGGACATAAGCTGGAGATGGGAAGCTGTCAACACCCTCCCTCATCAAGATCAAAGATGATTTGGTCAGGTTTGGGGGCTGGAACCTTTTGGCTTTAGTTCTTTGCAAAATGCTTCATTTCTTTTGTGTTGTGAACTTTTTGGAATTTACACGATCAACTGCTTCTTTAACCCCTTCCCTGCCTGGCTACAAGACGGTCTCGTACCTGAATGATGTCATTGATGATGTCATAACTTATGATGTTATAAACCTGGGATGATGGTTTTTGGCTTAGATAAGCCAGAAAGGATATATCTCTAGACCATTTTCTCAGATTCAGTCTAACAGATTTGTTTTAAACTTTATATTAAAAAATATGATCATTTCTATGTTTTCCTCTGGCAGTGAAGGGGTTAAAGGCTTCTTTTGGAGAAAGACATGGTTTGGTCATTTTGTAAAATTGTGAATATACCATCATTTTGTAAAACTGTGAATATACCATCATCATTTTGTAAAAGTGTAAATATACCATCATTTTGTAAAACTATGAATATACTATGATCATTTGGTAAACCTCTGACACTGCTCGTGTGCTCTGATTGCGTGTCTGTGTGCAGGAGGCCAACATTGAGCGTGTGCGCATCGGAATGAAGGCCAAGCTGCCCATGCCGGAACTTGCCCAGCTGTTGATCTCTCTGCTGGATCAGCTGGTGCGAGACTGCAAGTAAGTGGATGGCAATTATTTTGTGATTATGATTTTAAATTTGAGCAATATTTTTTCAAGTGCATTGGTTACGATGATTATTATCATTACCGTAAGTCTCTCGGGACGAATGAGCTGGATCTGACTCATGGCCTGCATAACCGTTTGGGATGAATGAGCAGGCTTGGGCTCATGAGAGTTCTCAAAAGGTTTTGATTTCTGGCGTGTAACCAGAGCTTTGAAGAGTCACGTCGTAATGTATTTTTAGTTTGCTTTGACCTTCTTTTCAAATCAACCAAACATTGCAGATTTTACTTCAGTTTTGGCTGTTTGGATGAGGGGTGTCAGAGATCAGAATGTGAAATTTTCTTCTTTCTATGTGAAAGCTGTTTTCGTCAATAGGAAACAGACGACAAAGGTACAGAATCTGATATTTTACGATCATTCAGTGCATGGTGTTGGTAATTAATCTTCTCTCAAAATATTGATTCCAAGCTTTGCATAACTATTTCATGGTGACGTGTTTTTGAACCTCACCAAATGGCCTGTCCTACATGGTTGTAAGGGGAAGCAACCGGCCAGTGCCGAGTAAGCTAATCTGCACAAAATGAATGCTTAAAATCAGTTGTTTTGCCCACAGGAAGCCTCAATCAATTCAGTTCAAATTGAATTAAATTCAATTCAAGATAGTTGAGCTAATCAGAGTGAGGTACTCTGCACAAAATTAATTGCTTAAAATCAGTTGTTTTGCCCGCAGGAAGCCTCTGCCAGAGCCGAAGAAAGGCACAAACGTGAGCAACGAGCTGGACATCCTGATGGCCAAGAACCGGGTGGCCGAGCTGGCCAACATCCGTGACCTGGCCAGCAAGCTGCGGCAGTCGGCCACTGACGTCATGGAGGCACTCACCGACGTCGAAGGCTACCTGGGTATCCTCAAGAACCTGGCTGTGGAGGTGAGACAGGAGAACACTGCAGCTTAAGCCTTTGGCATTTATTCCGGAACATTCCGGCCGGCTGGAAGTTGCTATGCGTGGTGGATTTTTATGCGGTGACAGTCCTGAGATAACCATAGCTGTTGACGGGGCTATAACAGACTAACTAACTAACTGGAAGTTGCCTCTGTGTCTTCAATGTGGCCTAAATAAGTGTAAGAAAGAAGGATAAAAGTGTACGCATATAGGGGAAATTCGGACACATGCGCAAATCTTTTCCCTTCTTTGTTTCACTTGTTTATGGATTGCGCACGGGTTTCCGCATCTGCTTATATACCGATGTACAAGTAGTGCAAAGAGGCCTGCCAGCCGTGAGATATAAAACAATATCCAGAGATATCATTTGCATATATTAACCCATAGGCTTAGTGTAAATGCGTGAGAAAAGGTGTAAGAATACACCGTTGCTATTAGAAACTTGACTTCACAGTTATATATCTCACGGCTTGACTCGCACGCGACTATCTGCAGTACTAAACCATATTTTCTTTGTTTGCAAAGTAAGTAAAACAAAAAGAACACCCTGGAATGCAAAAGGTTTTTGTGATGAACATTTTACATGAAAAAAAATTGTGAAGAGACTGTTAGTGAAATTGCCGCATAGCAATCAGATCTCCACCAAATAGAGCCTGTCAGGGGGAACCTCTTTCATACATATGAAAGTTTCCCTACCTCTTATGTCATTGAAGTACAGCTGCGGTTGCAACTTCCTCTGATCTGTCACACTGTTTGACTTTTGAGTGTGTTGCATGGCTTGATGGTTTTGCATTGTAGAGTTTTGACCCGTTAATATGAATATGACGATGTTTATCGGTATAAAATTATGACTTTGCTGTGGGGAGAGCAGTCTTCGAGATAGGATAAAAAATTAGTCATAATAACTGATAATGTATGTACACGCCCTAACTGTGTGATGCTGTGTAGTATGCTTCAAAATTCAGATTTTTTAAAAATTGTGTGAAAGTAATTGAACACTGGAAGAGGTTTTCGTGTAACAATGGCGAATGTTAGACTGTTAACCGCAGAGTCCCCCCATGGAGATGTCAGGGCCTCTTTCATACATATAGTTTCCCTACCTCTTGGAAGTACTGTGGTTGCAACTTCCTTTGATCTGTCACACTGTTTGACTTTTGAGTGTGTTGCATGGCTTGATGGTTTTGCATTGTAGAGTTTTGACCCGTTAAATAATTGACTCCTCTTTTGAGGACGTTAGATGGAAACCCTCAACATCCTCATCTTGATCAAAGATGAGCTGGCCAGTAAGTTTAAACATTTCTCAAAGAAGTTTCTTGAATGCGTGATCTTTAATTTTTTGGTTGGTATTTTTTTATGTTAACACCTGCACATCACTATTCCTTATTACGTGTCATGTAAACTTGGCAAACACCCTGATGATTGATTGCTCCCTCAAAGACATCTGCTGGAGACCGGAGGCCTTCGGTGTCCTCATGGACACTCTGACTCTTGAGGTCTTGTTTACTTGCTGTCATCTACTGTTCTAGTCTTATTAACTCATTCACATCGCAACAATTTTGAATTATTAAAAAAAACCTCACAAATCACTCCAGCCATACACACAAACAAAACATACATAAACAAAAGGAGAAATGAAAGAAGATTACGGGTTTTTCCTTCAGGTTTAGATATAGGGAAGTGGTAGATCAGACTTTTTTTTATGTATAGACTTTATATAGAAAAACTCCACACCCATTGGTTACCCCACAACAAACCACTACAAAAGCAAAGTCAGAGGCAAAATTGTAGTCTAAGGGAGCGAAGTGAGTTTAGAAGTGACCAAGGTATGGTGTGCACACAGATTTACTTCCCTTGAAGCAAATGCATCAAACTGACAGCTATCTATTAATTCCAGACATATGGCTGGAATGACTTGAATGAGTTAACCCTTTTTCTTTTCTGTGTAGCCTCAGAACAGCATGCCAGATGTGGTGATCTGGATGATCAGCGGAACGAAGCGCATCGCCTATTACCGCATTCCAGCCAACGAGATCTTCCACTGTGAGGACCCCACCTTGAGGGGACGCTACTGCGGTCAGCTGCAGACCATTCAGATGAAGGTCTGTATAAAGTGTGTGTGACGTCTCTCTTTTCTGCTGTCTTGATTTGAGTGTTTCTGCTTTTAAGCTTTCTGTCTTATTCCAAAGTGGGAGGGTATTATAATTTATGTCTTGTTTGTTTTTTCTTTTATATTTTGCAAATTGATGCATGGGATCGTACATCTCTGTTTGCTGTACCTCAGCTCTAAGGATCAGAAGAAAAACGTAGGTATCCCCGATTTGCTGAGGTGTAAACTGTGGCTGGGACTTCAGGCAGAAATCGTGTCTCTTGTATTATTGTCTTTTGTCTTTTGTGTTATATATCTGTGTGTGCAGTACCCAGCTCTAAGGATAAGAAAAAGGACACTGCCATCCCCAGTCGGTTGACATGTAAACTGAGGCAGAAAACATGCTACTGTCATATCTCTGATGCTATGATGTTTCTCTGTGCAGTACCCCAGCTCTAAGGATGAGAAGAAAGACACAGCTATTCCAGGTCTGCTGATGTGTAAACTGTGGCTGAAACTATGCTACTGTCATAACTCTGACGCATGAAAACTTGCTATGCAGTACCCAGCTCTAATCAGAAAAAGGACACTGTCCCCTGTCGGTGACATGTACCCCAGGCAGAAAGGATGCAACTGTCATATCTGTGATGCTATGATGTCTCTCTTGCTGAGGTGTAAACTGGCTAAACTGACATAGCTATCCCAAGTCTGCTGAGGTGTGAACTGTGGCTGAAACCATATGCAGAAAACTTGCCACCTTGTCCCTAATGATAATACTGATGTCTGTGTGGATCAGAATAAGGATGTAGCTATCCCTAGTCTGCTGAGGTTTGAACTGTGGCTGATGATGTGTGCAGAAAACTTGCCACCTTGTCCCTAATGATAATACTGATGTCTGTGTGGATCAGAATAAGGATGTAGCTATCCCATGTCTGCTGAGGTTTGAACCGTGGCTGATGATGTGTGCAGAAAACTTGCCACTGTATGACCTTATGATAATACTGATGTCTGTGTGCAGTACCCCAGCTCTAAGGACCAGAAGAAGGACGTAGCTATCCCCGGTCTGCTGAGGTGTAAACTGTGGCTGGGGCTGCAAGCGGAGGAAGAGGAGTGGCACAAGATGCAGACTGAAGGCGAACTGGCTGTCTTCGCTGAAACTGTGAGATATTTTGCCTTTCTGTTTAGCAAAATGTATTGTTATTACTGCAGATATGTCTACCTTACCTCCTCTGTCTCTATTGCTCAGTTACTCTGTATGTGTGTGTGTGTGTAAGGATGTGCCCATGTCTGCTGAGGTTTGAACCGTACGCATGATGTTTGCAGAAAACTTGCCAAAGTAAAAAAATGAGACACGGTCTGTGGAGGATGTGCTCTGGATGAGAAGAAATATGTTTGTTGGAACTTTGAAATGTAAATTTTTGTATCCTGCAGGCGGAGTCAGGGAGTGGCACAAGATGCAGACTGAAGGCGAACTGGCTGTCTTCGCACTGTGAGATATTTTGCCTTTCTGTCTAGCAAAATGTCCATTGTTAACTGCAGATTTGCTACATTACCTGGGGTCTCTAAAGAACTATGCATATGTGGAAAAACAAAAACGCGCATACAATACGCATGCTAGACAGATAAGAGGAAATGTAAAAAAAAAGTTTTCTATGGGCTTGAAGAAAAACCCAAAAAATGAGACACGGATGGAAGGGAGGATGTGTTGGATGAAAGAAACATGTTTGTTGGAACTTTGAAATGATTTTTGTATCCATGTGCTTCAGGGGTTAGAAGTCAATGAGCTTGGATTTCCTTGTAGTTAACTTTTAATTTGTGCATGTGGTTGACATTGTGTGTGCAGTATGAGAATCAGGTGAACATCCTGGGCTCCTGGACCAACAGAGGACCCACCATGTCACGACCCAAATTCTCCGACAGCGAGGGAAATGTTAGTACAACCCTGTATTTCTTTGCCTTTTACTCTTTCTCCAGCTGTTTTCTGTCCCCATGTAGCTCAGCTGAATTAACTTTTCTATTGTTTTAACAATTCTCTGTCTTTTTTTCATGCTTCTGTTTGTGTTTTTGTTTCTTTCTTTCTGTCTTTTTTGGGTATGGTTGCTTTGGGGGGCAGTGGGTGGATGCCTCGTGCCTCCATACGGGGAGCTGGATGACCGTACCCCTCCCACTCCACGAGTCTCTCCCCGTGGGGATACCAGGGGTCTTTCGTAAAAATAGTTCCCCCACCTTCTTGAAGTTCTGTGCCTTTAACTTCCTCTAATCTGCCACTCTCTTTGACCGTGCCTTTTCCCTTTGCTTTCTATCATCTATCTTTCTGACTCATTGGACCATTTTTCTGCCTTTAAAAAAAAAAAAATCTTCCAAATAATGTTTTTTCTTTGAGCTCCGAAATCGGAATGTGTCGGGTGTATGCAGCGGGGAGACCAATGAAAACTGAAAACCCGACACATATGTACCTTACCCATTATGGCCATATGGCCTGGGAGCGCAGAAGAAGGGTTGCTTTGTTTCCTCTACCTGCATACAACAAACAAACAACTACACAACAAGTGTAAAGTGATGTTATTTTATTCACAAGAGACAAAACAAAACTACTGGATATTTCGGCGAACGCGCCTTTATCAACACAGACAAACAATTCAACAGCAAACATCAAATATAGCAAAAGGAGCAAAAAGCAGGCAACAGAAGGAGCAAAAAACCAACAAGATCAAAATAAAAAACAATACATCCCCTCTACAGTCCAACGCGTAAATGATACAACAAAGTTGAAACCAAAGAGCAAGGCTGTGAACACAAATCAGGGAGAAAAAAAAAAAAGAAAGAGAAGAAAGAAAGAAAAAAAAAATGTTTGAGATGAGAGAAGTTGGGGACAGTAAAAAAAAAAAAAAAAAAAAAAAAAGTATGCAATCATAGATGGCAGAAGCTGGAAACAAGGGTCAGTTGTGTTTTGAGTAAGGGGTGGGGAGGGGGAGGTTTGGTGAAGATAACAAATCTCGTGCTAAAGTGAACACATGTAGCAGAAGCTGACATTACATTGCAATTGAAAAATGAAAAAGATAGAGAGGGGGGGGGGGGGGGTTTCGCCGCCTAGCGCATCCAGTGTTCCCGATTACGCAGATCTGTACGTAAATTACGTACAAAGTTTCAAGTTTGACGTATTAATTTTTCAGTCAATACGTCATTGTGACGTACGGTTTTTCTCTAAGTCTCAGCCGATTGCTTCCTCAAACGTGTTCGCCGCGATCAGAATGTCGAAGCCATTTCGGCTTGCGGGAAACGATCAACAAAATATACTGGGCGGCGCCTATTCTTTCACTACTATACCATTCTTGAAGCAGACAACAAAAACTATCATGAACCACAGAGTAATTTCCCTTTGTTTCTCGCCACCCATGCTGCTCGCACGTGCACTGCTGCCAAGCCTAGCCCACGCGTTTCTTGGAAGCAAAGAAATGGCGCTGCTTCGCTGGATTGCGAAAACTTCGACGCAAAGTTCTTCCAAAGACTCTGAAGTTTTAAGTGAGGTGACAAAACCCCTTGAACCAGGCTTTTATTATGGCTTATATTTTGACCCTCCAAAATTTTCAAATGATCCTTAAAATTTGGGGGCAAAGGGTCATGATGACCCTTACAAATTTGGAAGCATGGGGAACACTGGCATCAAACTCTCCTCTACCTGCAGTTTTTCTGGTATGTTTCTATTTTGTCTTAAATATTGTGAGTGTGCGTTGCTCAACCACCATCTTGGATTGATTTATCTTCAAAGTTTTGTAATTGCTTATTACTTTTTCATATGGACAAATGCTGTTGACACAATTTCCTTATTCTCTTATTATTATTTTGTGTAAAATTTGGGGGGTGCACCTTATAATCAGGTGCGCCTTGTAGTCCGTAAAATACGGTACATTGAAAATATACAGAAGATTTTTGTGGAAAAAAAGGCAGGAGAATGGGCCAATAAGTCGGAAAGATTATAGATGACAGAAAGTAAAGGGAAAAGACAAGAGTCAAAGAGAGTGACATATTAGAGGAAGTTACAAGCACAGAACTTCCAGAAGGTGGGGGAACTATTTGTACGAAAGACCCCCCCGGTATCCCCACGGGGAATGAAGGGGTTAATTGCCCATAAATTCCAGTAAAAGTCTATTTTGAGCTGAGCCTTTGGAAAGAATTTTTTTTTGTTGAAACAGGATTATCAGAGCTGGTCTATAATGCATCAGCATTACAGTACAGTGGAACCTCCCTCATAAGACCTTCAAAAATCATCCGAAATGAGGTCTTATAAGGGAGGGGTCTTATTGAGAGGTAATTTTAATACTTACAAAGAAGGGCAATGTCTTAGAGAAGTAGGTCTTATACGGGAGGGAGTCTTATAATAGGTCTCATAAGGGAGGTTCCACTGTATTAATGAAAGTTGAACAGTTTGAACGATGCCTATGACTATGAGCCTGAACCCTGTTGGTGTGCCCAGGTGGATCTCCCCAAGGAGAAGTTTGTTCCCCCCCTGGGATGGACCTGGGCTGGAGACTGGTACATCAGCCCGGAACTCAGGTGGGTGTTTTCTGGGGGGGTTTCTACTTCTAGTCACAGTGGCTTGTGTGAAATTCGGGCTGCTACAAGTGGAGAGCGTGTTACAGCTTGTGCAGTGCTGAATGCAAAACAGCGTGTGTTTGCTTATTGTATAACTGTTGATAAATGTGTGTTCGCATTTGTTGTGATGAATTTTTCTGAGATACCGAATCGCGTTTGTTTTGTTCTATTTGTTTACTCTTATTTTCCGTAATGTTTGTTCTCAAGAGCCTTCCCGTCTACATCTCTATGAAGCCTCTTGTTGTTGTTGTTGTTGTTTTTTGGTGGTTCTTCTTCTTCCCGTTGATCGGCCTCCTTCATCAAGTTGAAGATTCTGCCGATGTTGGTTTTTTTGTGTGTGTGTTTTTTGTTGTTTTTAAAGAAATATTGCTTTCTTTTGTTTATTGTATCTTTATACATTTAAAACAAATATCAATTTCATACTGTATGATCAATCATTTACCATTGTATATTTCCCAGCATGCTGTATGACCGTGACGCGGGTCACCACACTTTCATGGAGGATGTGTATGAGTGCCAGTCACGCAACATACCCGGGGGATCGTGGGGCGCAGCCTCCAGACCATGGACTGACGTGGTAAGCTACTTGCATTTTATAAACTGTAACGCAATTTTGTTTGGGGTTCTAGGCCTAGACCCCTGTGCCTTATAATATGACTAATAACAGAATCTTGTGTAAAATTTGGGTGTGTGCCTTATAGTTTGTAAATGATGGTACTGTTTTCAGGCCTTCCTCACCATAATAATAATGGGAATTTATATAGCGCTCTTTCTCACATGAGCTCAGTGCGCTTTACATTGATAACAAGAACATTAAAGGCAAACAAATAATTAATCATTAGAAAGTAAAATAAGCACAATGCTTACACACAACGTTCTCTTACTTCCTTACTCACACACACACACACACACCATGTGTTTCTGCTTCAGTCCTGATCTTGCTTGTCTCCAGAGAACAAAAATTACTCTCGCTACGCTGTTTGGTGCTTTAACCCTTTCACCGCCAGCCATATTTCAGCCAAAAATGTCCATTACATTTACCTGGGTAGAGAACAAAATCCATCTGCAGTATGTGGGGATTCTTCTGTGGCAGATATAAAATAAGGTCTAACCTGGCTTCCCCAAACTAAAGACAATAGGGTCTTTGGATAATAGACCCCGATTTGATGCCTTTTAGTGACAAAGGCGTTAAATCACTGTGGTGCTAAAATGCGACTTTGGCGGTGAAAGGGTTAACCTTTTTCATCTATTCCTTTTATTCTTGGTGTTTTTATATAACACGATGAGAAGCAGGAAAAAATGTAAGAAACCCGGAAAATTGTTAATAAGGCATGTGATTGCTGTAAATCGTACGAAAAACACCCCATACATACATGTAGTGCCTTTTAGTGGTGGCCCATCTTTCTTTTCAGATGGCCACATTATAGGTGATCTTTCTTTGCCTTCACTAACCAAGTGGAGAGAGAATACTATCTTTCAGACACTAATTCCATCTAAAAATCCAAAAAATTATTAATAAAGAATACAATTGCTTTAAATCATATGAAGTCTTCTTTTCCTTTTTTTTTTTTATTGTTCAGAAGTGTATTCATTACAGTGATGTCCCGAAGCCCCCGTCATAGAACATAGTCCTATTAAAACTGAAGATGTCCTATTGTGTTCCCCTCTGTGAGGATAAATATTCTAATGAGATTCTAACTCAGCAAATTTTGTCGTAATGATTTCTACGAGAGCCACAACAATTTGCCCCACTTATTTTCTTATTTCAGGACAATTTGTCTCTACTGGTTTTCAATCCTGGTGCATCACTGAATCTCATTTAACTGATTTTGTGACCAGAAAGGAGACGAGGGGGCCAGTTTAGAAGGCACACCTCTGCCCGAGGGCTGGGAGTGGCAGGACGACTGGCAGGTCGATCTCAGCAGAGCTGTTGATGAAGAAGGTAAGTTAGCATAGCATAGCTGAGGTCTGGGAGTGGCAGATCGACCTCAGCAGAGCTGTTGATGAAGAAGATAAATTAGCATAGCATAGGGCTGGGAGTGGCAGGACGACTGGCAGGTCGACCTCAGCAGAGCTGTTGATGAAGAAGGTAAGTTAGCATAGCATAGCTGAGGGCTGGGAGTGGCAGGACGACTGGCAGATTGACCTCAGCAGAGCTGTTGATGAAGAAGGTAAGTTAGCATAGCATAGCTGAGGGCTGGGAGTGGCAGGACGACTGGCAGATTGACCTCAGCAGAGCTGTTGATGAGGAAGGTAGGTTAGCATAGCTGAGGGTTGGGAGTGGCAGGACGACTGGCAGATTGACCTCAGCAGAGCTGTTGATGAAGAAGGTAGGTTAGCATAGCATAGCTGAGGGCTGGGAGTGGCAGGACGACTGGCAGATTGACCTCAGCAGAGCTGTTGATGAGGAAGGTAGGTTAGCATAGCTGAGGGTTGGGAGTGGCAGGACGACTGGCAGATTGACCTCAGCAGAGCTGTTGATGAAGAAGGTAGGTTAGCATAGCATAGCTGAGGGCTGGGAGTGGTAGGACGACTGGTAGATTGACCTCAGCAGAGCTGTTGATGAGGAAAGTAGGTTAGCATAGCTGAGGGTTGGGAGTGGCAGGATGACTGGCAGATTGACCTCAGCAGAGCTGTTGATGAAGAAGGTAGGTTAGCATAGCATAGTTGAGGGTTGGGAGTGGCAGGACGACTGGCAGATTGACCTCAGCAGAATTGTTGATGAGGAAGGTAGGTTAGCATACATAGCTGAGGGTTGGGAGTGGCAGGACGACTGTTGATGAAGATGGTAGGTTAGCATACATAGCTGAGGGTTGGGAGTGGCAGGACGACTGTTGATGAAGATGGTAGGTTAGCATACATAGCTGAGGGTTGGGAGTAGCAGGATGGCTGTTGATGAAGAAGGTAGGTTAGCATAGCAAAGGGTTGGGAGTGGCTGGACGACTGTTGATGAAGATGGTAGGTTAGCATAGTATAGCAGAGGGCTGGGAGTGGCAGGATGACTGTTGATGAAGATGGTAGGTTAGCATACATAGCTGAGGGTTGGGAGTGGCAGGACGACTGTTGATGAAGATGGTAGGTTAGCATACATAGCTGAGGGTTGGGAGTGGCAGGATGACTGTTGATGAAGATGGTAGGTTAGCATACATAGCTGAGGGTTGGGAGTGGCAGGACGACTGTTGATGAAGATGGTAGGTTAGCATACATAGCTGAGGGTTGGGAGTAGCAGGATGGCTGTTGATGAAGAAGGTAGGTTAGCATAGCAAAGGGTTGGGAGTGGCTGGACGACTGTTGATGAAGATGGTAGGTTAGCATACATAGCTGAGGGTTGGGAGTGGCAGGACGACTGTTGATGAAGATGGTAGGTTAGCATACATAGCTGAGGGTTGGGAGTGGCAGGACGACTGTTGATGAAGATGGTAGGTTAGCATAGCAAAGGGTTGGGAGTGGCTGGACGACTGTTGATGAAGAAGGTAGGTTAGCATAGCATAGCTGAGGGTTGGGAGTGGCAGGATGACTGTTGATGAAGATGGTAGGTTAGCATACATAGCTGAGGGTTGGGAGTGGCAGGACGACTGTTGATGAAGATGGTAGGTTAGCATACATAGCTGAGGGTTGGGAGTAGCAGGATGGCTGTTGATGAAGAAGGTAGGTTAGCATAGCAAAGGGTTGGGAGTGGCTGGACGACTGTTGATGAAGATGGTAGGTTAGCATAGCATAGCAGAGGGCTGGGAGTGGCAGGATGATTGTTGATGAAGAAGGTAGGTTAGCATAGCATAGCAGAGGGCTGGGAGTGGCAGGATGATTGTTGATGAAGAAGGTAGGTTAGCATAGCATGAGGGCTGGGAGTGGCAGGATGATTGTTGATGAAGAAGGTAGGTTAGCATAGCATAGCAGAGGGCTGGGAGTGGCAGGATGATTGTTGATGAAGAAGGTAGGTTAGCATAGCATAGCAGAGGGCTGGGAGTGGCAGGATGATTGTTGATGAAGAAGGTAGGTTAGCATAGCATAGCTGAGGGCTGGGAGTGGCAGGATGATTGTTGATGAAGAAGGTAGGTTAGCATAGCATAGCAGAGGGCTGGGAGTGGCAGGATGATTGTTGATGAAGAAGGTAGGTTAGCATAGCATAGCTGAGGGCTTGGAGTGGCAGGATGATTGTTGATGAAGAAGGTAGGTTAGCATAGCTGAGGGCTTGGAGTGGCAGGATGATTGTTGATGAAGAAGGTAGGTTAGCATAGCATAGCTGAGGGCTTGGAGTGGCAGGATGATTGTTGATGAAGAAGGTAGGTTAGCATAGCTGAGGGCTTGGAGTGGCAGGATGATTGTTGATGAAGAAGGTAGGTTAGCATAGCTGAGGGCTTGGAGTGGCTGGATGACTGTTGATGAAGAAGGTAGGTTAGCATAGCTGAGGGCTTGGAGTGGCAGGATGACTGTTGATGAAGAAGGTAGGTTAGCATAGCAGAGGGCTGGGAGTGGCTGGACGACTGTTGATGAAGATGGTAGGTTAGCATAGCATAGCTGAGGGTTGGGAGTAGCAGGATGGCTGTTGATGAAGAAGGTAGGTTAGCATAGCTGAGGGCTTGGAGTGGCAGGATGATTGTTGATGAAGAAGGTAGGTTAGCATAGCATAGCTGAGGGCTTGGAGTGGCAGGATGACTGTTGATGAAGAAGGTAGGTTAGCATAGCTGAGGGCTTGGAGTGGCTGGATGACTGTTGATGAAGAAGGTAGGTTAGCATAGCTGAGGGCTTGGAGTGGCTGGATGACTGTTGATGAAGAAGGTAGGTTAGCATAGCATAGCAGAGGGCTGGGATTGGCTGGATGACTGTTGATGAAGAAGGTAGGTTAGCATAGCTGAGGGCTGGGAGTGGCTGGATGACTGTTGATGAAGAAGGTAGGTTAGCATAGCATAGCAGAGGGCTGGGAGTGGCTGGACGACTGTTGATGAAGAAGGTAGGTTAGCATAGCATAGCTGAGGGCTTGGGAGTGGCAGGATGACTGTTGATGAAGAAGGTAGGTTAGCATAGCAAAGGGTTGGGAGTGGCTGGACGACTGTTGATGAAGATGGTAGGTTAGCATAGCATAGCAGAGGGCTGGGAGTGGCAGGATGATTGTTGATGAAGAAGGTAGGTTAGCATAGCATAGCAGAGGGCTGGGAGTGGCAGGATGATTGTTGATGAAGAAGGCAGGATGATTGTTGATGAAGAAGGTAGGTTAGCATAGCATAGCAGAGGGCTGGGAGTGGCAGGATGACTGTTGATGAAGAAGGTAGGTTAGCATAGCTGAGGGCTTGGAGTGGCTGGATGACTGTTGATGAAGAAGGTAGGTTAGCATAGCTGAGGGCTTGGAGTGGCTGGATGACTGTTGATGAAGAAGGTAGGTTAGCATAGCAGAGGGCTGGGAGTGGCTGGATGACTGTTGATGAAGAAGGTAGGTTAGCATAGCATAGCTGAGGGCTGTGAGTGGCAGGACAACTGGCAGATCGACCTTAGCAGAGCTGTTAATGAAGAAGGTAAGTTAGCATAGCATAGCTGAGGTCTGGGAGTGGCAGGACAACTGGCAGATCGACCTTAGCAGAGCTGTTGATGAAGAAGGTAAGTTAGCATAGCATAGCCAAGGCGGATCTTGGGGAGGGGACTGGGTGTTACAAAGCTTCCGTATTACGATTTACCTATAGATTGTTTGAAAAAGTCTGTCTGACTTATCAATGCTGCTAATCCTGAAATCCTGATGTTTAGTCAGGAGATGAAAACAGAACAGAGAAGTCATAGTACCAGTAACAAGGATCATAGAATGAAAAGCAATTGTGATCTTACTTATTGTAATATCAGTGCATCTAAAAATTGTATCTGGAAACGTGTCACTTGCATTGTCATTGATCTTTGGTAATGTAAAATTTGCTCTGGTGTTCTCTAATACACTTTTTTGTTATTAAAAAATAATTTGAAACCTAAAAATTAGTTTAGAAAAGTTGCATTTAATTAATATAATGCAATGCTGCTGCACTTAGAGAGAATATATATTATTAATGTTTTACGTCCTCTCGGCCAAAGGCTGTAACTTTAGTTATTGCTTAGAGAGAGAGAAAGTATGTGTTTTTATACTGACTGTAATTATTACCATGTTTCCCAGGGTTTGAGTACTGTGTGGAGGCCACGGTGGGTGGCTACGGACCAGTGGAGAGAAACTACCACCTGTGTCGAAGGCGCCGATGGGTTCGAACCCGAAAACACGTGGCCAAGGACACCAAGAAGGACCAGGCCAAGAAGGTACTGAAATCAATCGACACGCATAGAGTGTTGGGTCGGAATAGTTTCTGATAGAGCATGGACAGGAAATGTGCATTCTGGGTCCTTTCCGTAACCACAGTTGTCAAATCGTTTTGATGTTTTCTCATGAAAGCACAGAAACTTTTCTGATGTTTGAATAACATTTGTAATGAATGCAGGTGTACTTTGGTGTATCCATGCACTTTAATTTATTTTGTGTGTGTGTAAGATTCCCTTATTTTTCATAGCACGTCAATGATTATTTGCAAAATGGGATAAAGCTTGTTCTGATTACTTAAGGTTGTTTGGATGGAAGCGGAGTATAAGGCATGCCTGGAGTTTGTACACTGTTACAAGGTTATTTTTGCATGGAAAATGTTAAGAATGAAATGGAATTTGATCTCTATGTTTTCAGTTTGTATTTTGTTTTTCATCTTGAAAAGTATTATATTGCACTTGACTGTATGTTTTTCCTTCTTTTTCTTTTATTTCCTGGGAGTAAGTTTATCTAATTTTTCTGTTAATGTGGTGAAAGGGATCACAAATTTCCACGATAAAACAAAAATACAATTCATAGCACTAGACATAAAAATCTTGATTAAATTAAACGACAGGAAAGGTTTTTAATTTTGTTGGATGATTTCTTCAGATTGGCACGATTTACACATTTCAGTGAGGCAAATCATATTCAAACATATAACTTTGCTGTGCAATTTCTTCGCACTATGATTTCGGTATTTGGAATATTCAAGTCACAGAGACTTATCTCTATGAAATTCAGGCTGCTCTACCCTGGAGAGCGCGTCGCCACAAGCGCAGCGCCTACCCAATTTTTTTTTTTTTTTGGAGGGGAGCAGACTTAGGAAACCTAGCTATCAATTTGGCCACACCAGGCAGCAGGATTTCTCTCTGCTCATACCGACTTTCAACTGCCGTGGTATTTTTACATACATAAAGTGCACGGTTCAGACTAGCTTTAAGTCCCCATCCGAAGGACATGTTCAGTTTGATTTTCCTGTCGAACTAGAAAGAAAGGGTGAGGCTGGGATTCAAACCCGGGTCACTCATGTTGCAGTCACGCATTACATTTGGCAGGCGAACTTCTTAACCACTCTGCCACCTTTCTCCCTATGATTACTGTCAGTTGACACTGCTTGATCTTGACAACGTATTCACAGATCTCGGGTTAATGTACACTCTTGTTCACTATTGTGATCTTCTAATTTGTTAACGTGTATTTGTATGAAGTTGGTATTGGTATTTGATGCAGCAGATTTGTTAAATGCACAAGGATGTTCCAATGTGAATTTGCTGTTTCCATAATCACAGTAGCAACGCTGTTGAAAATGGTTCGCATATTAATTAACTTAAATTCTGCATATAATTCAATAATATAATTTGAATGTATAATAATTGAATATAATAACATGTGCCAAATTAATCACACAAAAAAGATGGAATCATGTGTTGTTGTTGATCATTATCTTTGTAGATGAAAGAACAATTGGTAAGTTATGTACCGTATTTTTTGGACTATAAGGCGATATTTTTCCCCCAGACTGAGACCCCTGCGCCTTATAATATGACTAATAAAATAGAAAGAAAATATAATAAAAGTCAGAGTTTTGTGTAGTATTTGGGGGGGTTGCCTTATTATCAGGTGCGCCTTATAGTCCGAAAAATACGGTATAAGTTATCTGAGGTTTTCCCCAAGGCACGCAATGCTTAGAGCTGTGTTCACATTTCCCTGAAAAGTTTGTGACAGTTCATGTAGTAATTAGTATCTAACCCCATTATTATACTCAGGCCTGAAATACAGCATAATTAGCATGCTTCAATGAGAAAAGTTTAGCGAACAGTACATTATGCAGTGTTCTGTTGTTCACTTGAATATGCAAATGTTGAATGATATGATTGTTGATGCTTGAGATTCCGTTGCAGCTATCCCCGCTTACCTTTTCATATTGACTAATTACATTATCTTGTTTCTTTCATTGTTGTTTTGTTATGTTTGCTTGATTTTGTTGTTGTTGGTCACATCATCCAAACATTTTTGGTTTTTGATATCTCCCCTGGCATTTTAGTCTTATGTTTGTTTGTTTGCACATTTTTAATCTCCTCTGAATATTGAATAATAACACTCTTTGATCAATCATCTCTCTCTCTCTCTCTCTCTCTCTCTCTCTCTCTCTCTCTCTCTCTCTCTCTCTCTCTCTCTCTCTCTCTCTCTCTCTCTCTCTCCATATTTCCCTCTCTGCTTTAAAAAAAAAGAATCTTCCTGCTTTTGCTTGCTTCCACCCCCATCCATTTTTAATCTCGGCTGAATATTGATTAATAACACTCTTTGATCAATCATCTCTCTCTTTCTCTCTCTTTTTTCTCTCTCTCTCTTCTCCCCCCCCCCCCTCTCTCTCTCTCTCTCTCTCTCTTTCTCCATATTACCCTCTGTTTAAAAAAAAAAGAATCTTCCTGCTTTTGCTTGCTTCCACCCCCATACCCCTCCTGCTTTCCTGCATCAGTCGTATGCGTCATCAGTGATCACGCTAGGATTTCTAAAAATCGTTCCTATCATTAACAAACTGTCGGACGGAACCAGTCCCAATGAAACAGAAACCAGTGAAAAAAACCCACAAACCCACAATATTAAGGCCTTTATTAAAGCAAACAGGTCATTTTTTTTCAGTATTCTTGTTTTGCAATCAGAATTTTACTGACGATTACCAGATAACGTAATCACTGATCTTGCACATTTTCATTTTTACCCAAAGTTTCAAGATTTATGATTGTTGCATTGCGCGTTTGTGTTTGGACCCTTGCTTTTGAAGCATACCAAGGGTATCTGAGGGTACGCTCATGCTTTGTCTACACTTTAATGGGGAATATCAGCCCCTTCTTTGATCCCATTTCATAGTTGAAATGGTTTAGACATTTTATATTCATGCGAGCTAAGTGATCACATCATTTAATACATGTATGTAAATACATGGTAACGTCACTGTTTATGTAAGATTTAAGGGTAAATCTCTTGCACACTGTGAAATTCTAAGGGGTGATCTTCAAGTTTTTAAGAGTACATAGATTCCATTAAGATTAATGAAGTTGAATAGGGCATTTGCCACGTGCTGGCGACCTTGAATTTCACTGAGTTGAATTTAGAGAGTTGAATTAGAAAGGTCAACGTAACTCGGGCAGAACGAGCGCGGGCAAATTAGTAGTATAGTATAGAGAACGAACACTCGTGGCAAATGCCCTATTGAAGGATATACATGCAGTATGCAGTGGAACCTCCCTATTACGACCTTAAGAAATCAGCCTGAAAGAAGTCTTATAAGGGAGGGGTCTTTATAGCAGACCTGCCTACTGCTACGATTTGGCCGTAGCAGCTACGAAAAATAAAGCTTTGCTACGGAGCTACGGCAACCTTAACGTTGCTACGGAAAAAACAAATTGCCGCCGCATTTTATTTTTGCTTATGTCGTTCCCGGTTTTGTCAGTTTCTAAGAGCAGACGCCGTGTCACACGCGATAACCTAGTCACTTCCATTTTTATCAAAGTGACTGCGCATGCGTTCTTATTATTTTCTCTGAAAAAAATGGCGGACTCCAGCAGCAGTAGCGATTCGGGAAATGTTTCAAACGAAGAAAAACTAACGCAAACCAGAAAACGAAAATCATCTGGCACACCATCTTGTTCTAAGAAAAAATATCGGCCTGCCGCACAAGTTTTCAAATAGCTTACACGGAGGAGTGGCCTTGCATCGTCAGAAGTTGACTCGGTGCGAACCATGCTTTCTGCAACCTCTGCCATGCGGACTTCTCTGTGAATCATGGCGGTAGAGACAATTGCCGTCAACACGTTCAATCGGCGAAACATATTAAGCAGTGCGTTTCGGCTCAGGAAGAGAACAAATCGATTGCCGTTGTTTGTGGATGCTATGGAAACATTTGCCATGCTACTGAAAATTGATGGCTGGGCTACTGATTGGGAAAATTCCAAGTAGGCAGGTCTGTTATAGGGAGGTGGACACTCGGTAGTCCGGATATGAAAGGGAACAAAATCTGTGAACATTTTTTGGGTCACATCTTAGAGGAGTCTTGACAGGTAAGGTCTTAGCTCAATTTTGACACATACAAAATGACAGTTTCTCCCTCTGATCGCATTATTTTTTTTATCATTTTCAAAAAATCGCCAAAAATCAAATGCACAGCATACAAACATGCAACGTGTACCAAAGGGGAAGCAACTACAATGGGAAGGTCTCAGGAAAATAGGAACAGTGAGTTATTTCCCTTTTATTGGGTTTCGCAACAGTCAAAACCGTCAAAATATGTCGGGGGGGGGGGGGGGGGGGAACCTCCGACGTGACTCCAAAAGATGGGAACAGTGTCGGAATGGTGTCTCCGACATGACTCCATTCAGTTAATAGCGATGTTCTACTGTATATGTTTTGGGATGCCCCGGTAGGTACATTGTTTGTGGCACTACATTTCAATGTTACATTTGCACAAGTTTGTTTATGTTTTGGGGAGCCCTTTTATAAGCTTGCTTTGTTGCACTGTATTGTGTTGTAGTTGCTGCCATTGTCATTCATTGTTTCTTGTAACTTGATCTCTATCTCCTAAAGGTCTGTGTACACGTTAACATCATTCACATTAAATTTTATTTTCCCATGACAACACAGTGATAGCCGATGACTTGCAGCTCACTGTGTTGCCATGGAGAAATAGAAATATCCTGTGAATAATGTTAGCGTGTACCGAGACCTTTAAGCAGTCTCCACATGGTTTCTCATTCTTGTCTGTCATAGAATCGGAGAAAGCAGTGGCAATAACTGTAGTAGGGATGTGTGGATGGACAGATTAACCTCAACTAGAGTGCTAACATTGGGTCAAGTCAAGTCAAGTCAAGTCAAGCCAAAATGATCTCTATTGAGGATAAAGGAGTAAGCTTGACAGCTTTTTTTTTATCCTGTCAGAATGAAAAGTAATGCGAAAGCAACTCGAAAAGTAACTCAACATGCAAAACAAAACATTCCAAAGTACTAAACATTAGCCTAATAATATAACGCATTGAAATAACTATGTAGAGAGAGAGGGGGTCATGGTGTTAGTTGGGTTTCTTGATAAGAATATATTTTTGTTAGAAACCTGTATTAGTGCCATGCTCACAAAATTTCTTCATGGCAGAAATGATGTGTATTTGCCTGAATGTTAAGAGAAAAAAAAGCTAGCAACTATTTTCCATGTATTCATATTATTTAATGCGGCCGTGTTATGACTATGAATGTATTGTTAAGATGTTTAATTTGATCTGTAGTTATAACCTGTAAAGGGTGAAGACTGAAAGACCGGGCTTATTGATTGCTTTTATGTTATCAATTTAACTGCTTTTGGTTTAACGTACCTACTTTCCATCAGTCACATCCCTCTCTTCCTCAACATAGTTTTGTTTATTCTTCATTCTCTCTCTCTCTCTCTCTCTCTCTCTCTCTCTCTCTCTCTCTCTCTCTCTCTCTCTCTCTCTCTTCTCTCTCTCTCTCTCTCTCTCTCTCTCTCTCTCTCTCTCTCTCTCTCTCTCTCTCTCTCTCTCTCTCTCTCTCTCTCTCTCTCTCTCTCTCTTCATGATGTAGAAAAGCATGTTATTGCTTATTCTATTACCCTCTATAAATAAAATGAATTCAATTCAGTTCAATTCTCTCTCTCTCTCTCTCTCTCTCTCTCTCTCTCTCTCTCTCTCTCTCTCTCTCTCTCTCTCTCTCTCTCTCTCTCTCTCTTCGTGATTATGGTTGTTTATGTATTTATATTAACATGCATTGTATTACTTGACACCCCTTCAGTGAGGGGCCTAGGCCTGAACTGAATAAACATTCGCACTCTCTCTCTCTCTCTCTCTCTCTCTCTCTCTCTCTCTCTCTCTCTCTCTCTCTCTCTCTCTCTCTCTCTCTCTCTCTCTCTCTCTCTCTCTCTCTCTCTCTTGTATTCTTCAGTTTTACACTTCTCAGCGCCTCCCCATGTTGTGCCATATCTCTCATCCTGGTATTTGTAGTCTGTAGTGTTAGTTCTTTTCATTTTGTTTCTTCATCTATTAACATTTATTTTCAAATTTTAAAGCTAGCTTGATGATTAAGCATTGCTAAAAAAAGCCCACCAAAAACAAGAAGGAGAACTAGCAAACAGTCATAATGATTCATAGAAGGGTGTTTTCATTAAATTTTTAATGTTCCTTTTTACCGTTACTCTCAGATATAACCTGCAGGTTGTGTTTTGTTTGTTTGTTGTTGTTTCTTGTTATCGGTTTTTTTTCATTTTAAGAGAAAGGAAGTAACCTACTGATAGGGAAAAAAGCTTATAAAAAAGGGGAGGGGGCGGAGGGATTCTCAAAGAGTAAATCATTACAATAAATTAAATAGAAAAAAAATTCAATAAATTAAAGCTCCAAGGAAAGAAATCACAACAGAACCATCAACAAGACGATGACGGTTGTTAAATTAAAAAAAAGAATCTTTCAATAAAATTTGGCTACAAAATCTTCTCATATCAATGTGTGAACAGGAAAAGATGACCGAGGGCTGGGAGTATGCTCCCCTGTTCAACATGAAGTTCCACGCCGCTGAGCGCACGGCTGATCTGGTTCGTCGCCGACGCTGGCACCGCAAGATGATCGCTGAGGACTCCGGCACCCACTGCTTCTTCAAGATGTCACAGGAGGTAAGTCCATGCATTTTCTTTGTAAGTGTGTGCCAGTCTGGCATTTCCAACTAAACTTAAGTCATGCATCTGTATTGTTACTAATTTGAGGCTTTCCTGGTGTTGCACTGCCTCCGGGCATTGCCTCCAGGATCATTCCCATCATCTTTACATCTACTAATGTCCCATATGTGTCTGTTCCAGACCGGAGGACGTTAAACAGATTTTCATTCATTTCCAGCTATGCCAGATAACACAGGGGGCCTGCCCCCTCTCCCCCCCCCCCCATCTCTCTCTCTCTTTCTCTTTCTCTCTCTTTCCTTTATGTCTGTCTTGTCTTAAAAATTGTAAGTTCATTCAAATAGATAGACATTTTTTATATTACTTAATAATAATGAATATATTATAAAGTTATTATTTCATTCAAATCTACTTAATTTTGTATGCATGAAGGAATTACAATATTTAAGGACAAGAATTGTGCATTGACATGTGCATGCTTTTTGCAGTCCGATGAGGACCAGAACTCAGCCATGACAGCACCCAGGATGTTCCTGGCCTTTGACAGTAAGTGGGGATTTGTGTCGCTTCAAATCAAATTTGTCTGCATTTTTCTTTTTTTTATCTGATTATGGAGTTGTGTTTGGAACTTATTACTGAAAACTGTCTCACCTACATAGAAGTCTGGGCCTGTATTCACGTTGAGATAGCATGAGACTTAGCATGATGCTAACTTAGAAGCTCTTCCAATGTCCTATTAAATCCTATAGGACATAGGATGAGCTTCTAAGTTAGCATCATGCTAAGTCTCATGCTATCTCAACGTGAATACAGGCCCTGGATTACATTCCCAATTTTGTTCAATCCCATGTTCTATGTTACTTACCCCTTTCTTTACTTGCCAGCAAATATCTTCATTGGTTGATCTGATCTTTTATTTTACTTTTCTGGCCCTTGAATAAATGAATGCGACATTCTGATCTACTGCTTTTAACCCTGAGTACATGTCAAGCCTAGGCCTTACAAAGGAATATAGAAATGAATATGTACTTGATGATGATAATTATATGATCTTCCTTCCGTTTGAGTAACCACAGTATACTCCAAAGTCGGCGTGTGGCTGCCCACATGGCGGGGTAATCAAAAACGGTTACACACGTAATGTTCTCATCCCTAGCTGATGCACTTGTACCATAGTGTTCAAGTGCTTCGGCTGTTAGGATGATCCCTGGAGTCTTTTAGCCAGGGTACGACAACGACAACAACAACAGTAGCCACAGTCACATTTGACTATTCTGTCACTTAAAACAAGGGATCTGCGGAAGAAGCGCTTTAGGGAGAGAAAAAAACCTAATCTATGTGACCCAGCCAGTCAGGGCCCATTCAGCGGACACCCGACATGATGTTGAATCCAGCAGGAACACCCTAAAGTGGGGGGAGGGGGGGGCAATTTGCTGAAGATTTAGTTTAGCTTTGAGACTGTCGACTCAAAGGTGCTGACACTCTTCACTACTCATTTCAGCTATCCAGACTACTCAAGACTTGTGTAGTGGGTAAACAGGTCTGCTAATGATTGTGAAGATGCTGAAGACAACAACGATAATGATGATGATCTCAGTGACAAGCTTGCTGTTGTTGTTTCCCCTGAACAGCTCCAGTGAAGTACCAGCTGCGGGCCTACATCTACCAGGCCAGAGATCTGTTGGCGGCTGATGACTCCGGACTGTCCGGTATGCGCGTGTGTGTGTGTGCGCGTGCGTCTCTGTGTGTTTGCATGCACAGACGCGGGCATCTATATCTTGTATTTCAAAAGATTCTTTTTCATTCAAAGCGTTTCAACAATAACTATGTTCACTCTGATGTATTTTTTCCTCTTTTAAAATTGCACAGTAACATGACCTGGATTATTTTTGTCTTCTGCTGTATTATGTTTGCCCAGAATGTTTAATGTGGGAGTCATTGAAAGTGTCTCAATAATAGTTGCGTAGATTTTGATGTTAACAGTGGGTTTTTTTTACCATAACCAGGGAATGACAAATGACCTTTGATAAATTTGATTTGGATAGTAAGAGTATAGTCCTTTCACGGTTCTCAGAGTCCAGTCCTGTCACAGGTGTCAGAGTACAGTCCTGTCATGGGTTACAATCCTGTCATGGGTCTCAGAGTACAGCCCTGTCACGGATCGCAGAGTACAGTCCTGTCATGGGTCTCAGTACAGCCCTGTCACGGATTGCAGAGTACAGTCCTGTCATGGGTCTCAGAGTACAGCCCTGTCATGGGTCTCAGAGTACAGTCCTGTCATGGATTACAATCCTGTCATGGGTCTCAGAGTACAGTCATGTCATGGGTCTCAGAGTACAGTCCTGTCATGGGTCTCAGAGTACAGTCCTGTCATAGGTTACACTCCTGTCATGGGTCTCATAGTACAGTCCTGTCACGGGCTACAGAGTCCTGTCATGGGTCTCAGAGTACAGTCCTGTCATGGGTATCAGAGTTCAGTCCTGTCACGGGTCTCAGAGTCTAGTCCTATCATGGATCTCAGAGTACAGTCCTGTCATGGGTCTCGGCCCGTAATGGACCTGACATCATCTTGATCAGGACTCAATCTCATCATCAATCATTCAGTCATCATAAAGAATGCTTCAGCAGCACTTGGGTCTTTGATGTATGGCCAGTTAAAGCCACAGCCAGCACATACAGTCAAAATCGCTTAAGTCAAAATTGAAGGGACTGAACTTTTATTTTGAGATAGCCAATATTTTGAGTTAAAAAGACTTTTCAACATAGAGATTACTGGGACCTAAAAATTATTGTGAGTTATCCAATGTTTCTGAGTTATCCGTTCTCCACTGTTTAAACAACTTTGGCGAGCGCGGGCCCTCTTTGCCTCGCTGCTCACGATGGGAACACTTCTAGCCTTCTTTTTTACCTTTTGAGCCATCCACTGCGTGGCAGCATGCTGACTAGCAAAACCCCGATCCCTGGGATTGGTTGTTATGTCTTTAAGTGCAAAAGATTTGCGTTGTTTGTGCTGCAGACCCATTTGCCCAGGTGTGCTTCCTGACGCAGAGCATGGTGACGGAGAAGGTGCCCAAGTCCCTGTGCCCCACCTGGGACCAGACGCTCATCTTCGGCGAGATGGAGATCTACGGAGACCCCAAGACCCTGGAGAGGAACCCACCCGCCGTCTACATCGAGCTCTTTGATCATGACACCTTTGTGAGTGGTGCTACATTGCATTCCTGGGTGGTACTCTTTCATTTTTACACTGATTTCAGTATTTTTTATTTTACCAGAAACTGAACTTCAGTTTTTTTGTAATTCCTCAAAGCAAAACAAAATTGACCACAAGCGAATTGGGGCGTTTTGAACTTAATCTAGTTGTTCTATCTTGGAAGTTTACAAAGGCAATGTAATAATTTTACAAGGCTTATCAGACTCAAACTGTCTCTGTCTCATTTTAACTGTCTGTCTGTCTCGTATCTCTCTCTTAAGTTGCCCCCCTGAATCGTCCGACGGGGCTCTGCCCCTGTACCCTGCCAGGGCCATGGGTCCCTGAACCCCTGTCTTTCATTTTTTTTCATTTTGGGGAGTAGCACCCATGTCCATTATCAGAGAGACATTACTGCCCTTTGCCTTCAGTTCACTGAGCAAAGGAGAAAGGTTTTGTTTTGTGTTTATTAGTTGTGTACAATTAGGAAATCAATACTGTCATGCATGTTACAAATTCCAGTGGGAATTAAGAGGTTAGTAGCAGTCCTTGGGCCATAGGTTTCACATCACAGTTTACTTCTCCTAATAGAGACTGACTGAATAATGGTAATATAATAATAGTGAGATCTACAAGAGGAACTCGTTGGTCATCTGAAAATATTTGACAGGAAACTGCAACAAAAGAATTAAGCTTTCAGAACTTACACCAAGAAGGAGATTTTATGAAGTGACTAAATTTGTTGCACATTCACAGGGTTAGACGGAGTTCCGGAGTCACGCTTAAGCTCAGCCGATGGTCGAAGTGGACCCGACAGATGTCAAGAGTAGGAAATCAAGCAAAATTATATGTGACAAGATTGCTGTAACAAAAGAATGAAGCTATCATTACTTACACCAAGAAGAAGATTTTAATAATAATAATAATAAATGAAACTTATATAGCGCTGTTCGATGGCATGCCATCCTCACAGCGCTTTACAAAGATAAAAAAGAAAAGGAAAAACTATTACTCTGACTCATATATAACCCCCATCCCCCACCCCCACCCCCACACAGGGAGGAACCCCTCTCACACAAAGCAGTACAAACAAATCTGACGCAGAAACAAAAGCAAGCATAAAGGACTAAATTTGTTGTATGCATTCACATAGTGAATAAGAATTTCTGGACTACACCCAAGCCCAGCCCATGATGAAACTGGACCCTGTGCTGTTGTAGAATGAAATCAAAATGTGTCGAGTTTGCCTCAACAAAAGAATGAAGATGCCGTTACTTACCTCAAGCAGGAGAGTTGGGCGAGTCACTACATTTGTTGTGCACTCACAGGGCGAGTCAGAGTTCATGGGGCGCTCCCAGGCCCGGCCCATGGTGAAGCTGGACCCAGCAGACGCCCGCACCCCTGTGCTGCAGTGGTACGAAATCAAACGGGGAGGAAAGTCTGGTGGGGAGCTGCTGGCCGCATTTGAACTGTTCAGGGTGAGATGGGTTCAGCTTGGTTGGTGTGTGTGTGTGCGTGTGCGAACACCCCAGTGCTGCAGTGGTACGAAATCAAACGGGGAGGAAAGTCTGGTGGGGAGCTGCTGGCTGCATTTGAACTGTTCAGGGTGAGATGGGTTCAGTTTGGTGGGTGTGTGTGTGGGTGTGTGTGTGTGTGTGTGTGTGTGTGCGTGTGAGTGTGCGAACACCCCAGTACTGCAGTGGTGCGAAATCAAATGGGGAGGAAAGTCGGGTGGGGAGCTGCTGGCCGCATTTGAACTGTTCAGGGTGAGATGGGTTCAGTTTGGTTGGTGTGTGTGTGTGTGCACCCCAGTACTGCAGTGGTACGAAATCAAGCAGGGAGGAAAGTCGGTGGAAAACTGCTGGCCGCATTTGAACTGTTCAGGGTAAGATGGGTTCAGTGTATGTGTGTGTGTGTATGCCTGCACCACAGTACTGCAGTTATATGAAATCAAACAGGGTTTAATATAAAAAATCTGGCAGTGAATTGCAGGCTGCATTTGAACTGCTCTGAGTGAGATTTGTTCAGAACATAGAAAGCAATGTGGTGTCTTTGATTCAAGCTGAGAACCTTTCAAACGTTGTTCAGTTTAGTTGATGTTTATTGACTTCTTTGTGTAATTGTTTTTGTTTGTTATAACACAGCAAAGAAGAGTTTCTGTTTGTTGAGATTCCTAGTATTTCCAGTTAACTTTTTAACTTCAAGACCAAGGTGAAAATTCATGTGGTTTAGCTCACAATTTTGGCTGTATCTTGTACTTTTCATATATTACAAAAGGTAAGAGCGTAAAGGATAATTGAATTCATAATTTTATTTAAAATGATCGCAGCTGACGGGGAAGGAGCTGCCCTTCAAGCCCCCCAAGAGAGGCAACCTGTACCTGGTGCCCAATGGTATCCGCCCCGTCATGCAACGCACAGGAGTTGAGGTAGGCCACGCAAACACTCTCAAAATGGAATTGAACAAAGGGTGAATACTCTCTTTCTAATTAACTCCCCTCCACCAAAGTTGATTACGATACCAATCACCTAGCCGTGTGTGGGTCAGAACCAAAGTGAGACAAGCAAAGCATCATTCTTAAAAAAGAATGCACGAAGTTCGCCTTTACGACTCTCCACCCACACAGTACACATCAACAATGGTGGAGAGGACAACATACAAACAAATCAACATCTATCCAAGAGTGGCATAGCTTTCTAACCTTGAATATGTTACACATAAACAAAATGGATTGTGAAAAAGGTTGGCGTTGCTGCCTACATGCACAGTTATTTCTGTTTTAGTTTTGTAGTTAATACAGTGATGTCCAGAGGCCATTTTGACCTACTAAAATTGAAAATGTCCTATTGTGTTCTCCCCTGTCAGGAGAAATGTCTGATTAGATTTTTAACACTGGTCGTATTGAATCTGACTCGTAACGCTGACCTATCCAACTGGATAATTATACAGTGGTGTGGAGCGGCAGGAAGAAAAATAAAACAAAATGAAAGAAGCAACTTAAAAGAAATGATCTAAAAATATAGAAATCTCCCAAGTGTTTCATGATTTCTGCAAGAGCCAGGACATAGTCCTATTGATTTATTTTGTCTCAGGACAGTTTGTCCTATCATTTTTCAACCCTCGATACACCACTGTGATAGTCAGAGAGTGTACTGTGCCTGAGCATTTATGTTATTTCACATCAAATTGTTAAGATATTTATAATCAAAGAAAATGATAGTGGATAAATTTGGTAATTTTGGATTCTTCCCATCAAAGCTTGGTCTGGTGTCTCCCCTTTAGAAATTGAGTTCAGATTTAAAAAAAAATTCTTTCAAACAAAATTTGTTTTACTCTAATCCTTTAAGTTTAAATGGTGTGAATTATTAAAGGTCTTTGCTGAAGTGTGCGCTACATGAAGAAAAAAATGTCATTCCCTAGCCACAAATTTCATTGTGAGTAATTTCTTGCCTGTTCTTTCTTTCTAGGTCCAGATTTCAAGTGAAAGAAAATAGACGAAACTGTGTCAATGAATGTTTAATGTGTATGGATAGCACACGTTCCTGTTTCAGGTGCTGTGCTGGGCTGTGCGTAACATGAAGGAATACCAGCTAGGTCCAAAACTGAAATGGAATTTCAAATTGCGCCAATGAATGTACTGTATGTGTGGATGGTATGGGTTGTTTCATGTGCTATGCTGGGGTGTGCGCAACATGGAGATAGCTGTCCGACACGCCCTCGCCCAGTATCCAGTTTGAGTGTGGATTCTTTCCTACAGGTTCTCTCTAGATCCAAAACTGAAATGGAATTTCAAACTGTATCAATGAATGTTCCACATACAGTGGAGAACCTCCCTTATAAGACCTTCAAACATCATCCAAAATGAGGTCTTATAAAGGAGGGGTCTTATAAGGGAAGTAATTTTAATACTTACGAAGAAGGGCAATGTCTCAGAGAAGTAAGTCTTATGTGGGAGGGAGTCTTATAATGGGAGGTCTTATAATGGGAGGTCTTATAGGGAGGTTCCACTGTATATGGATGATACATGTTGTTTCAGGTGCTATGCTTGGGTGTGAGCAACATGAAGTAGTATCAACTGTCATGTACCCAGCATCCAGTTTGAGAATTAGGTCTTTCTCATGCATTCTTTTTAGGTTCAAAACATAAACGAAGGAAATACTTAGCAAAAGTTTATGAGTTATCCCTGTATTGATAAGATCTGCGCTGTTGCTTCAGGTATTCTGGGGTGTGTGCAACATGAAGTATCAACTGTAGCAAAAGTTTATGAGTTATCCCTGTATTGATAAGATCTGCGCTGTTGCTTCAGGTGCTCTGCTGGGGTGTGCGCAACATGAAGTATCAACTGTAGCAAAAGTTTATGAGTTATCCCTGTATTGATAAGATCTGCGCTGTTGCTTCAGGTGTTCTGCTGGGGTGTGCGCAACATGAAGTATCAACTGTAGCAAAAGTTTATGAGTTATCCTTGTATTGATAAGATCTGCGCTGTTGCTTCAGGTGCTCTGCTGGGGTGTGCGCAACATGAAGAAGTACCAGCTGTCCAACGTGTCTTCGCCCAGCATCCAGTTTGAGTGCGGAGGTCACGTGCAGACCTCGACCGTCATCAAGGACACCAAGAAAAACCCCAACTTTGATGAGCCTGTACTCTTCTTTGATGTGGTCAGTGAGAGAGGCTGGGAGGGACAACAACATACAGTAATGAGTATTTATACGGCGCTGAATCTTGATAGAAATCAAATCAAAGCGCACACACTCGTTAGCATTCATAACGTATTCAAACAAAAACGCAATACAAAGCGAACACACACGGATGACATAAATGGAATACAGCAGAAACAGACCTAATGGCAAGAGAGAGAAGAGAAATAGAGCGGAGCTTTAATGATGGGGGAACAGGTGGGTTTTGAGGTTAGCTTTGAAAGCAGAGAGGGTCGGTCGCTGACAGAGGGAAAGAGGAAGTTGTTTCAGGAGGTCGGTCCTGAGACAGCAAAAGAGTGCCGACCAACAGTTGAAAGCTTATGCCTAGGGATCTGGAGAGAAAGAGGGTCAGAAACTGAACATAAAGTGTGAGCTGGCGTATAGATGGAAATGTTGTTGCAGGGACACAGGGGGATGGATAGGAAACAAAACATCATTTTATTAACCCCTTCAGTGTCGTCTTTTTATGTATGTCTGTGTTGCCTGTTTGCCTGGCCTTTTCTGGGTACTGCAACATTGTGAATGAACGTCAATGTATTGCACATCAATGGCAACTACTGAAGCATTGTAGAAGATGCAAATGTATGTTTTAGGCACTGAAGCGGTTAAGTAAGGCCAGGCAAGGAACAAAACTTTAGTGGATTTTGAAAAGCCCCACAAATTGAAAGAAAATACAGTGGTTTATATTTTTGTAAACGGTCGCAAAACGCGTTGTGTGTCTGTGTGTTTTTTGTGTGGTGTTGTTGCTTCTGTTTTTGTTAGTTGTTGGTGGGTTTTTTTAGATGGTGCATTATACAAATTATTTTCAATATATGATAACGTTGTGCAGATGTTGCCGAAAGAGGAGCTGTACATGCCTCCCATG
>JAGGCT020001353.1:0-30000 GCA_017654935.2 Phymorhynchus buccinoides
CAAAAAAGGTACAGTTATGGAAAATCATGGTACAGTTTACTCCGGTAGTGTTTTGGGAAAGACTGACTGAAATTGGAGGGCATCAGTACTGGCCTTTGCTGCTGCAGCCAAAGGGATAGGTAGGCCTTGGGGGGGCGGGCCTTCTCCAATGCGGGATGTCCTGAAATCCTTTTGGCCAAGAGAATTGGGATGTACCCTAGGCAAAGCATCTCCATGTACTGTACTTTTCAGACTATATGGCACACCTTATTGTAAGGCGCACCCCCAAATTGTACACAAATTTAAAAGGACAATAAATTATTTGAAATTGAAATTTTACACAAATTCAGATATTGTTAGTATATTTTCTTACTATATTATTAGTCATGTTATAAGGAACAGGGGTCTCTGTCTGGGGAAAACAAAGTATCGCCTTTGAGTCAGAAAAATATGGTACTGACCATGACTAACATGTTCTGCAGGCACCCTTGAACTGAACCTGAACTGCATCCCCCTGCCGGCCAAAAAGGCCCGCAGCTGCAAGATAAGCCAGCTGCCTGACGCCGAGGGCCTGAACACTGTCAAGACTGGCTCGCTCTTTGAGATGAAGAGACTGCGCGGATTCTGGCCATGCTACAATGATGAGACGGGAGAGAGAGTGTTGACCGTAAGTTGTTATTTTGTGTTTTAAAATATGGGGTGTACATTTTATCAGCCGAGAGCCTGAGCAATATCAAGATAAACAGCGATGTTTGAGATGAAGAGACTGCATGGATTCTGGCCTTGCTACGACGAGACTGGGGAGAGAGTGTTGACTGTAAGCTGTGTTGTTTCTTAAAATAATAGGTTAAATTTTGTCTTAACCTTGTTCAAGTCCACTGATGTGGAGGGCTTCATGCAAATCAAGACTGGATCACTGTTTGAAATGAAGAGAATGCGTGCACTCTGACCCTGCTACAATGACAAGATGAGAGAGAGAGTAAGTTCTTGTTATTGTTTATGAAAATATAAGGTTGAACTTCGTCTTAGATGTCAGTTGTTTCGCTGGGGTGTTTTGTTCGAAAGATATCCTTGCATCGCTTTGCAAAGGGAATTTTCTAAGGCATACAAACTCGTATGCATTCCACTTGTGGAAATAGAACTGAAATGACGTTATAATCACCAAACTTTTGATCATTGAGATAAAAATAATAAAAAAAAAGCAAAGACATACTAACATACCAGGAAGTCAGGGGAGGGGGGAAAGTAAGGGTGTAGAACATGGAGGGAAGTGGAATTTTGTCACAAATATACCTCTTTTTAGAGATGTACATGGATATCAAGTCTGTGAAATGAGGAAGAACTTTGGAAGAGAATAAAAGCGTGATCTTCAAGCTGTTAAGATTTTAAGCAAAATGTTTACAATGTGGGTTAATTATACATGTATAACTTATTTGGAAGACATGGCTGCATGCAGGTCTATTTACCACGGACCGTCTACCACAGAGGTGTTGTTCCTAACAGTACCACATCACACATCTTGCATTGTCTGTTCCTTGTTTACCACGGACCGTTTACCACAGAGGTGTTGTTCCTAACAGTACCACATCACACATCTTGCATTGTCTGTTCCTTGTTCACCACGGACCGTTTACCACAGAGGTGTTGTTCCTAACAGTACCACATCACACATCTTGCGTTGTCTGTTCCTTGTTTACCACGGACTGTTTACCACAGAGGTGTTGTTCCTAACAGTACCACATCACACATCTCGCATTGTCTGTTCCTTGTTTACCACGGACCGTTTACCACAGATGTGTTGTTCCTAACAGTACCACATCACACATCTCGCATTGTCTGTTCCTTGTTCACCACGGACCGTTTACCACAGAGGTGTTGTTCCTAACAGTACCACATCACACATCTTGCATTGTCTGTTCCTTGTTCACCACGGACCGTTTACCACAGAGGTGTTGTTCCTAACAGTACCACATCACACATCTTGCATTGTCTGTTCCTTGTTCACCACGGACCGTTTACCACAGAGGTGTTGTTCCTAACAGTACCACATCACACATCTTGCATTGTCTGTTCCTTGTTCACCACGGACCGTTTACCACAGAGGTGTTGTTCCTAACAGTACCACATCACACATCTTGCGTTGTCTGTTCCTTGTTTACCACGGACTGTTTACCACAGAGGTGTTGTTCCTAACAGTACCACATCACACATCTCGCATTGTCTGTTCCTTGTTTACCACGGACCGTTTACCACAGATGTGTTGTTCCTAACAGTACCACATCACACATCTCGCATTGTCTGTTCCTTGTTCACCACGGACCGTTTACCACAGAGGTGTTGTTCCTAACAGTACCACATCACACATCTTGCATTGTCTGTTCCTTGTTCACCACGGACCGTTTACCACAGAGGTGTTGTTCCTAACAGTACCACATAACACATCTCGCATTGTCTGTTCCTTGTTTACCATGGACCGTTTACCACAGAGGTGTTGTTCCTAACAGTACCACATCACACATCTTGCGTTGTCTGTTCCTTATCATTCATTTTTTGCACCGTTGTTCAGGGCAAGGTGGAGATGGAACTGGAGCTGGTGACCGCAGAGGAGGCTGAGGCTGCACCAGCGGGCAGTGGGCGGGACGAACCCAACGCTAACCCTACCCTGGATCCTCCAAAGTCAGTCCCCAGTTGTGTGTGTGTGTGTGCGCGTGCGTGTGTGTATGCGTGCGTGTGTGTGTGAGTATGTGTGTGTGTGAGTTTATGTGTGTGTGTGTGTGTGTGACACAGAGCGGAATAAACCTAATGCTTACCCTACACCGGATCTTCCAAAGTCGGTCCTTGTGTGTGTGTTCTTGTGTGTGTATGTGGGCGTGTGTCACAGAATGAGATGAACCCAACACAAACCCTACTCAGGATCTTGTAAAGCAAGTCCTTTGTTGTGTGTGTGTATGTGTGCTTTTTGCATTCTTAAATAACATGCTTGTATTTGAATGCAGATTTCTACCAGATATTCTTTTCGAAAAGCTATGCATTTTCGTATATCATACTAAGTTAAGACATGGAAGGTGCAGCTGTGAAACACAAAACAAAAAAATTTGGATTGTCTGGCCTTCCTACTTCACTTTTAGGTTTGTTGCACTGTTTATTGGCCACTGCAAAGAATACCTTTTGCAAGAGTGAATGCCCTTGGTGGGTGGGTGAAGATGGAAGATGGTTGTGTACTGACCAAACAAGGGAATAACTCTCGCCAATAACCCTATTTGAGGCCACTTAATGGCTGCCTTTTGCAGGAGTGAATGCCCTTTTAGATACTGATCAACAAGGGCTTAACTCTTGCCGCCAAAGGCATTAATAACCGTTCCTGCAGTGGCCAATAGAGTCCACCCAGACCTGCAGCATACCAAGAATAATTCAAAGGTATCCATGTAGAAACTGATCAGAGGTTGGAGAGTTCTAATCAGGACCTGGACCTGGGGTTATGATGTGAACAATGGTCGACTTAGCTTGCTCCTTTCACTGCGCAGCAGCAGTGCAGTCGAGTGGTAGCCTTTGTTGGGGGGAGAGGGAGAGGAGAGAGAGACTCAACTCTCCTCCATACGTTGGACCCACTCAACCACAGCGCCACCACGCGGTGAAAAGAACGAACCAAGTCGCTCATATAATCGTCATTGTTTTATTTAGTGTTCTTTAAGTATCCACTTGATCAAGCTGGGAGATTTCAGGTAAGGAACAGGAATTATATAAACTCTGTTCATTATTTTTGGTCACAGTATTCTTAAAGTAAGTCTTTCATCAATAACAGATTATTAACCCTTTCACTGCCAGCCATTTTTCAGCGAAAAATGTCTATTAGATTTACCTGGGTAGAGAACAAAATATGTCTGTAATATTGGGTGTTCCTCTGTGACATATTTAAAGTAAGGCTTATCCTTGCCTCCCAAAATTAAGAGAACAGGGTCTTTGGATAACAGACCATGGTTTGATGCCTTTTAGTGACATGGGTTTTAAATCTTTGTGGTGCACAAAAAGATTCTGTTGGCGGTGAAAGGGTTAAGGATTGTCAACGAAGAACTTAACGTTGATCGCAGGCGACCAGAAACGTCATTCCTGTGGATCACCTCTCCCTGGAAGACCATCAAGTTCATCGTCTGGCGCAACTACAAGTGGGTCATCATCGGATCCCTGATCCTGCTGCTGCTGATCGCCCTGCTTGTGCTCTTCATCTACTCATTCCCCGTAAGTACAGATGCATGTGATAATGTGGGATTAGTGATAATGACGATGACACTACAAGTGGCTCATTGGTACACTTCTGCTGATACTATTCTTTGCTCTCCTTGTGCTCTTCATCTACTCATTCCCCGTAAGTACAGATGCATGTGATAATGTAGGATTAGTGATAATGACGATGACACAACATGTGGCTCATTTGAACACTTCTGCTGATACTATTCTTTGCTCTCCTTGTGCTCTTCATCTACTCATTCCCCGTAAGTACAGATGCATGTGATAATGTAGGATTAGTGATTATGACGATGACACTACAAGTGGCTCATTTGAACACTTCTGCTGATACTACTCTTTGCCCTCCTTGTCTACTCATTCCCTGTAAGTACAGATACATGTGATAATGTAGGATTAGTGATTATGACGATGACACTACAAGTGGCTCATTTGAACACTTCTGCTGATACTACTCTTTGCCCTCCTTGTGCTCTTTGTCTACACTTTCCCTGTAAGTACAGATACATGTGATAATGTAGGATTAGTGATAATGACGATGACACAACATGTGGCTCATTGGAACACTTCTTCTGATACTACTCTTTGTCCTCCTTGTGCTCTTCGTCTACTCATTCCCTGTAAGTACAGATACATGTGATAATGTAGGATTAGTGATAATGACGATGACACAACATGTGGCTCATTTGAACACTTCTGCTGATACTACTCTTTGTCCTCCTTGTGCTCTTCGTCTACTCATTCCCTGTAAGTACAGATACATGTGATAATGTAGGATTAGTGATAATGACGATGACACAACATGTGGCTCATTTGAACACTTCTGCTGATACTACTCTTTGCCCTCCTTGTGCTCTTTGTCTACACTTTCCCTGTAAGTACAGATACATGTGATAATGTAGGATTAGTGATAATGACGATGACACAACATGTGGCTCATTTGAACACTTCTGCTGATACTACTCTTTGCCCTCCTTGTGCTCTTTGTCTACACTTTCCCTGTAAGTACAGATACATGTGATAATGTAGGATTAGTGATAATGACGATGACACAACATGTGGCTCATTGGAACACTTCTTCTGATACTACTCTTTGTCCTCCTTGTGCTCTTTGTCTACACTTTCCCTGTAAGTACAGATGCATGTGATAATGTAGGATTAGTGATAATGACGATGACACAACATGTGGCTCATTGGAACACTTCTTCTGATACTACTCTTTGACCTCCTTGTGCTCTTTGTCTACACTTTCCCTGTAAGTACAGATACAAGTGAATGTAATGTGAGAGAATTATTGATAACAATAAATGATGATGATTATAATACAACTACTAGTGGGTCAACCGTGGAACGCTGGTCATGATGCTGCTCATGGATCTGCTTTTGCTTTTTATGTACTCATATTCCCCATATAGAATCAAATGTGGTAATATTGTAGTTGCCTAAGTAGTAGCAATTGTGATGATCGTGATGATGATGATGATGAGATAACTACAAGTGGGTCATCATTGGAACTCTGGTCCTGATGCTACTCGTTGCCCTCCTAGTGCTCTTCTTTTACTTATTCCCTGTAAGTACAGAAAATGTGGTAGTGATAGGATTAGTTATGATGGCTTGGAGTCAAAACGGACTATCTTTAGATAGTCCATTGACGTATTATTGGACTTATTACGAAAACTAATAACTTGTATCAAACAATGACTGCAGAAATATATAAAGGGGGTTATGCTTTTTATATTTCTGCAGTCTTTTTTTAATTCAAGTTATTAGTTTTCGTAATAAGTTCGATAATATATCAATGGACTATCTAAAGATAGTCCGTTTTGACTCCAAGCCATCGTAATAATTTACTGTAATAACCATCATAATGATGATGATAAACATGATGATAGCGACACAACTAGTGGGCCATCATCAGAACTCTGAATCTGCTGCTGCTCATTGCCCTGCTTGTACTCATTATCTTCCCCATAAATACAGAATAATTGAAAGGACTAGTAATAACAATTACAATGACGATGATGATGATGATGAGACAACTACAAGTGGGTCATTAATGGAACGCTTCTACTGACGCTACTCGTTGCCCTGCTAGTGCTCTTCATCTACTCATTCCCAATATAGAAAATGTAGCAATGGGGCAGTGATAGGATCAGTAACAACAGTAACGATGATGATGACAAAACTTCGAAGTGGGCGATCCTTGGAATGATTTTACTGATACTATTCATCTCTCTGCTTATGGTCTTCATCTGCTTATTTCCTATAAGACTTTCAGCTATAATGAGGAAAATTTAAACTTATTATCTCAACCCATACAGTTTCTACTCACTCGTAGCTTTCGCCAAGCGTCCGCCTGGCTTCCTCAGCGCTTGCACACTGAAACTGTGGGTTGAGAGAATAAGTTTAGATTTTCTTCATTATGTCAACATCTCAATCGTTAAAACTACCACGACTTTCAGCTATTTGTTGCTTCTGCAAGGGGGTAACATGGCTGATTAAATATGTGTGTGCACACATGCTTTTGTCTGTGCTTGTATGCACGTCTGTTGTGTCACTGGGAGAATTGTCAGATTTATCTTGGGCAATTGAGGCTGGGTTGCAGACTATGACTGGCATTTCACCATTATAGTATTGTTTTGGTATTCTAGTCACAGGGAATTATGTCTGTGAAGTCCGGGCTGACTCCACCTGGAGAGCATGCCACTGCAAACGCATCACCACCCAATTGTTTTTGTTTTTTAGTACCACCAGCATTTTCTTATGGGACTGTCCTCATTTCGCCCCCTTTTCTTTATCCTTTCTTCTTATTTTGTTGTTGTATGTTTCTGTGTTACAGGAACAAGCTGCCCGAAAGCTCTGGGGCAATTGAGGCCCTGAATGCAGATAGTGCTGCACACATCATCGCTACTGTACCACCCCGATTTTGATCTAATTTGGGATTGAAGCATCATTCTCCCTTTATTCATTTATTTTTTTCCTTTTTTTTTTTTACATTACACTTGCTTGTTTCTCTGAAGGTACATCTCATCCAAATTGTCTCTCCTGCAACCATCATCACTAATTTTTGTTGCACCGTGTATGGTTTGTAATTTTGCTTACATAATGACTTGTCATCCCTGCATACTTACACCGTTCGTGTATGTTTCTGTGTTACAGGAACAGGCTGCCACAAAGATCTTCGACGGTTTAGCTAATCTGTTCAGCTAAACTGTAGACTATGTTGCATCCATCTCCAGTACTTTGCCACCTCCATTTTGATCTGATACGGGACTCTTTATCGTCACCTTCCCTTTGCCCATTTTGTGTGTGCATTATTTTTAATTATACTTGCCTGCTTTTGCCAAGGTACAACTCATCCAAATAGTGTCTTCTGCCACCGTCGTGACTAATTGTCGCTGCACAGTGTATGACTTGTCATTCCTGCGTAATTGCACGTGTATGTTTCTGTGTTACAGGGAGAAGCTGCCCGAAAGATCTTCGGCAATTGAGATGGGAATGCCTCACACCACCACCACTGCACCACCACGATCATTATGTAGAGTGGGACTGTAGCCTCACTCTCTCTCTCATTTCCCCATTTTTTACCACTTCTTTCTGACTCTTGCATGTTTCTTTCTAGGTGCACCTTCATCCAAATTGTCTCTTCTGTAACTGTCATCATGACTAACTTTTGTTACAGTGTATGACTTTGTCGTTGGCAGTTGACGGGACTATAAGCAACTAAAAGCTTAACTAAACATGACTTGTCAATTCTGTGTACTTGCACTTGTATGTTTCTGTGTTCCAGGGAGAATTGTCCAGATGGATCATGGGCAATTGAAGCTGGAATGCAAACTGCTGTGCACCTCACCACACCACTTCTGCACAGCCTTGATTCTAATCTGGAGTGGGCCTGTAGCCTCACTCTCCCAATGCTCTACCCTTTCTTCGTCATACTTGCATGTTTCAGTTTGGATCAAATCTTCATTCAAATTGTCTCGTCTGTAACCATCATCATTACTAATTTTTGCCGCACAGTGTAAGACTTGTCATTTTTGAAAACAAATTTTGCTTGTGGAATAATGCCTGGTATGACGGCCCCCTAGGTAAGCACTATTTTTTTTCCATGCATTTTTAGTGCCCTGCTCCCGATTTATCAGGAGTGCGAGAGCACATGTGGGAGGTCTCAACATCTAAATGTTAATGTATTAATGATATTCTCGCATGTTGAGATGTTTCAAAGGTTTGTTGTTGTCACGACTTATGATGAAAACACCTAGTTGTTGATTGTCATGCACAAAACACTTTAACATACTAAGTCTGCACAGTCTTTACCTTGTTGAGCATAAATTCTACACACCCAGCTGCGATCATCTTAATCAACACCCTATTGTACTCCCATGTTGTTTGGTTATGGTAATAAACCAGCTAGCTGTGATGCGTTGTGTAAGAAATAATGGAGATGTGCGTCAATTCTGGTAAGAAATATTGGAGATGTGCGTCAATTCTGGTAAATATTGGAGATGTGCGTCAATTCTGGTAAGAAATATTGGAGCTGTGCGTCAATTCTGCCAGTGAAAAGCATCGGAAATACACAATGGACATGGGACACATACACACTCATGTGCTTTCTCATATTGTGATCTTCAGCTACATGAGTGACTGCTGACTTCATCACCTTAATTTGATATTTGTATCTCTGTCAGCTACTCTGATTGTCTTCAGATGAGAACCATGACCTTTTTGTTTTATTGTCGATATAGTCTGTGTGTGTGTGTGTCTTAGAGCTCTTTAAGCATTAACAAATTGTTGCATTGCCACATTCGATGTTAATGACTTGGTTTGTTTTTGTGTGTTGTATTTGACATCATTGTACGAAGAAAATTGATTAACGCATAACTACCGGGTATGTATATGTATACGATCAGTCTAAATGTTAATTGGAGCATCTGTTAAGAGCTTGTCTCATAGAGAAAGTTGTTGTCATGCACTGATTGATGAGTAAACCTTTTCTTTAAGCTGGTTAATCTGTAACATCACAGTGCTCTTGGCATTAACGAGGAATTAACCCCTTCACTGCCAGAGAAACTAAGAAATTATCGATTTTCTTATCAAATTTAAAAGACTCAATCTGAGAAAAACGTCTAGAGATATATTGTTCCTGACTTGTCTAAACCCAAAACCATAATTCTAGGACTATGGTATAAAAAGTTATGACATCATCAATTACATCACACACCATGTTGTAGACGTGTAGTAGACACGGGACTGGGCAGGAAGGGGTTAATTTCTAAAATAAGAATTTATGGGAAAATAGTTGATATGGAAAAAAAAGAGAAGAAAACTCATGTACACTGTCTTAAATAATGAAAGAGACGACTGGAATGATGCCAAGTGATTGTGTTGGCAAATTGTATTGAACGTGAAGCTGTGTTTGTCCCAGTTGTGTTAAAGCAATGTTCAGAACCATGTTAGGGCTGCAATCTTTCTCAGTTTTGCTGTCGGTGATTTTTGTCAAAATGCGTTATGGTAGACAAACACTTTTTTTTTATGGCTGGTCCATAAAACCTAACTTATGGGTTAATATTTGTTACAACTAACTAGTCATGGTCATGTACATTTTGGAAAATGTAGCCAGCTCTCCACAACCTGTGACAATAAAAACCTGTTCAAGTAGCCCACCTTCTGCAGAATATAGACTGTTATATACTGGCTCTTGAATGGTAATATCTTTGCTTTAATAATAATGGTAATAAACTTTTCTTTTGAAATATTTAGCTTTTATCCTTTGTAGCGTGATGAAAGACAATATTCTTTACGTCACATTAGTCTCATGACACCTTGACAACCATTAATTTAATGACAAAATGGTCAGTATTTATTATATGTGAACATGTTAAGACAGAAAAGTTTCGTTGTATAATGCAAATTTTTGAGAGAGAAAAATCTGACTACTGTTAAGTATTCCATGACTCAGAAATGTATTGATGTTGAGCAAGAATGTGAATTACATTCTTTAAGTATCAAATTGTCGTATTCATTTTCTTTCTCTCACATGTTTGTGATACTACTCATAAATTAATTTATTGAAAGCAAATGATATTCAGTCATATTTTTTGTCAAGACATGTCATTGAAAATATATGATAATAAAAAAAATACATTTATTTTGTGTCCATCACCCCCAGACAACGAAGAGGAAATTCAAGAATTGTGTAATGAAGCCTTGCGTGGAAATGATAAAAGGGTTGCCTTTACAAAAAGCAATGAAATCAGCAACAGCAAAATTGGTGTGTATTCCCTCAATTTGTGAAGACGGGTTAACAACACTCGATCTAGAGTCCTAAGCAAACTGAGGCATGCTTGTTACTTGGTCTTTGTATTTAAAAAATAAAAGCTCTTTATGAAGTGTTTATCCCCGAAAGTGCCTTGCGTGTCTGCTGAGATATTCTTTACAATTGTTAATAAATTACAGCTGACGTAAGACAAGCGATTTTTTTATTTTTTTTTAGTTAATCAGTTTTGAGTTGTTTAGCATTTATTCTGCCAGAGGCAAAGCAATATTTATAGTGTCTATATATGCTTGTGTTGTGGTTGATAATTGTCATTTGTTAACTTTGGCTGTTAAAATTTTTTTTTTTTTTTTTTACTTGTCTTGGTTTGGTTTCTATTTTAAACTGTGTTAACATTGGGTTTGTTTTGCTCATCACTGTTGTTTTGTTGTGTGTGGTTTCCCCCCCAACGTGTGATCTTCAGAACAAAGATGGCCAGCTACTTTAGCTAAGAGTTAGTGATATTTCATGACTTTTTTTTCCAGGTGATATGAAAAGTTTTTTTATTTTGTAGCGCTGAATGAACAATTAACATGACAAAGCCAAGCCGCAGGGATCAAACATGTAGATATTCATGATCGTCATCTTGCCTCCTTAGTTCTTTTGACAAGGAAGAATTCTACTGGTTTTTGTTTTGAATTACATTTTTTTTTTTTTTACTTTGGCATCTTTCCATTTTTTAAAGTTTACTTCTTTTCTTCCCCCAGTAGCTAATATGGCTACTTTGGTTTGAAGATGCAACTGTTAAATTTTTACTTTAGCAATGAAATAAATGATCAATGCTTAGACAACAATAATTTTCTATTTAAAAAAATCCAAATAAGGATGTATGTTGTGGGTTTTTTTTGTTAATTCCCCATTTATTATTATTGATTCCTAGTTTATTGAAAATTGGAAATGCCAAAGTTTCAGTTCATTCCATTTGATATTTGGCCAAGTATATTCTTTTAAAAGCTTTGAAAAAAAAAAGTGTATTGATATATTCATGTTTTTAAACACATTTCTATAACAATATAGCTTCGTTATCTTTTCTATGGAGCTAAAGCAAATATATGACCTCTTCTTGTTGTTGATAGAAAACAATTTCTCTTTTATTCATTTATTACTCATGTTGTTTTCTTTTTTTCCTTTTCGTAAACATAACTTATAGTTCCATTTCCCATGTTACTGAACAACTAATTCCTCATGAAAAAAGGATGTCAACTAATTCCTCATGAAAAAAGGATGTCACTTGATCATTTGAGAAGAAGTGAACAATATTTAGATCTCAAGTGTTCAAATCTTGAGAAATGTTTTGTTTTTTTCAATTACATTAATTTTCTTAGCATTTTGTCATTTTGATCGAATGGATTTTTTCTTTCAGCGTTATAACATTTCCTTTCACATGTGACCTTTTCCTCTATGTCTGTGTGCGTGCGTTGTCTTTTTGCTGTTGTTCACAAACTCCCCTTCTGTGCTAAACGAGTGTTTTGTATTTAACAGATGGATCTGTTTATAACTTGCCCTATTTCGTGATCTTGCCTAACTTGTTTTTCAAACCTTGATCACATGTTGCATTATATGATATCTTTGCATTTGTAGATACTTGTATATTCCTTATATACTTTATAATCTGCGTAATTAAATAATCAAACTTTTTCTTTTTTGGAACTGTTTACCTGTTGTCTTTGTGTGTAAAATAGGGTTAAATAAAGATATAGAGGGAAGTCACTTATTGTTGTTTTCTCTCCATTTGTCTGTGATTTGTCTACTGAAGAAATATGGGATTAGATCTAAATGCGTGTTGTGGCATTCAGTGAAAATGTTTGGAACTGACAGTGCAGGAAGTTTTAGAAATACTATGCTTTTCCTTTTGATGTTATTTTCCCTTTGAGAGAATGGATTTATTTTCAACAGATTTGTTTTTCTATTATAAAACTTAAAAGATAGGTTGTTAACAAAAAATGCAAAAAAGATTGTTGTTATTGCATGTCTTTTGGGTAGACTTGATGGTAACTATGATGTTATCTCTTTTGGTTCTTGGTTTGACAAATACTTCGTCAGGGAAAATGTTTGAATTTGCTATATGATAGAGATAAAAACCATTTAAAATCTTTCACTTTTTTGCAAGTCCTTCAGGAGAGATAGAAAGCTGTTTATTTTCAGAAGCTTAATTTTGTATTTACCCAAAGGGAGGGAGGGGAAGGGTTGGTTATGAAGGATTATGCATGGCTGTTGGGTTTTTCAAATGTGATACTCATTGGCTTGTAGTTTATCCAAGGTATGCCAAAGGCTCTACGAAGGAGATATAATATGAATTGAAAACAGGAAAAAGTGCAATAGAAAGTTCTCTCCTAGTTTATATTTGAATATAAATCAGTGCCTTATCCTGACATCTTGCCTGAGTTGTTTTTTAACTTGCCCGGATTGTTTTTGTTAAGTTGGATTTCCAAACAATTCTGAACAGACACAAATATTTGATTCATATACAAAAAGCAATTAGCTTGTGATCTATAGCATTTGTTTAACCCCTTGACTGCCAGAGAAGACTAAAGAAAAAGTCATTGGGCAAATCATGCCATAAAAAAAGACAGCTGATAGAGCCAATCTGTCAAAATGGTCTGGGAATATAACTCTCTTGACTGTTAGAGCAAAAGCCAGCATATCAGGGTTATTCCTCTTCATCTGATGACACCATCAGGGATGCCATCACCTCAGTACGTAATACGTTGGTGACAGTCAAGGGGTTAAACTTTGCATTTCAACTTTCTAGGCTACAGAAAAAAAAGAAAGGGCAGTGGTTTTAAAAGGGTGTGCGTCTGTGTACCCGTTTCCTATGTTTTGTTGGATAGAAGTAACACAGGTTTATTGTGACTGATTGTAATTGGAGTGTTGGTGTCCAGTTTAAAAAGAGAATGCAGATTTTGGACTTTACTTGTTTATTTGCTGTGTAGATATTTTTTTGCTTGTTTATGGTTAGGTGTTTGGGTGGATAGTTGTTTATTTGGGGTTTTGTGTGTGTGTGTGTTCTTTTTGTCAAGTAGAATCCCACCTAGCTTTTCGAATAGCATTTCGGAAAGATCCATGTTTGTTTGTTTTTCTGTTTAAGTTTTTGTATGTGTATGTGTCTTCTACTCTTCTTCTTTTTTTTAAAGATATCACTATCAACTGCCTGTTTTCTAACACTTTTATTTCAATCCAGTCTAATCCCCCTTCCTTTCTTTTGGCATTTGATAAAGCAAAATAAGGCGGGCATTTTTGGTCACAGTTGTGGATCTTGTAGAGAATACATTTTACATGAACAAATGTGTCAAGTCATTCCTCACACTCACTCACTCACTCTCTTTATGTCTTCTGTTTTGATATAAAATTAGGGTTTTGTCGTTTTGATTTGTTTCTCATTAAAGTAGGTGCTGTTGATCGTCTGTCGAAAAAGTTTCTAATACCGGTAATGTGTATATTCGCAAACATATTTCCTTCAAATCAAAATAATGGTGTACATAGGTGGTGCTTTCTTTTCTGTTGTTGTTGTTGTTGCAAAGGTGATTCTTAGCTATTGTTGATCACAGATTTAAATGGTTGAACATTGAAGTAACTTCTTTATCTATATTCATGTCTTCTGTATGAGTCTTCCGAGTTATCCAAGGAAAGTAAACTATCGTTTTTTTCCAAATCTGAAAGAGTTTTGCTTTCAGCATTTTGCTGTTGTCAGTCTTTTTTTTCAAAAATGTGTTTCCATATTTTTTTTAGCTAGTATTACAAAGCACTAATGACTGGAACATGATCAATAATTCTATACTGTTGTTATGATGGGTAAGACAGCTGATCGTTTAAGACAGAAAGACACTTTGTGTGGTGTGATACAAGATTAACAGGTGTAGTAAATGAATGTAAAGGTTGACACTACTTACTATTCACCAGTTATCACTAACGTTTGTGAATTGTTCATTGAATTGTACTTTGTTGTACGAAAGATCTTATACATTGGTGATTGGTATCTTTTAATTTTCTCCTTTTTTTAAATTATTTCTTATCATCACCTTTTCTTTTTCTGACCATGTTATATGATATTGCCAAAGGAATTTTTTTTTCTTTGGTTGAATGTCTTTTCTTGTCTAACACTACTATTTACTGAATATATTTACATTATTTACCTCTTTTTCATATATTTCAGTTGTATGCCAATTAAACAAATGGTTGAATAATGTCACTTATTTTGTTTATGGGGTGTAAGCGCATTCCTCGTGTGTGTGTGTGTGTTTGTCTGTTGTGTGTGTGTGTCTGTGTGTGAGTGCATGTGGAAGGGAGGTAACAACTCAAAAACTGTTGTATTCTTGATCACCATCACTCAACTCCACCTCAGAACCACTGAGATTTTGCTGTACTCACATACACACATACATATGTACACACAAGTTGCTCTGATGACCTTGTTCAAAATAACATACAATAAGATTCTTCAACACAGTACTCGGAAGCAAAAACATGATTTTAACTTTTTCACTACGTAGCATGCACATATGTGTGCTAGAAGCTTCCTCCGTTCAGTATGCAGCACGCATATATGTGTGATGACCGACTATGAACAGTGCACGTCTAAGTATGGTCTAAGGGAAAAAAACCTTCTTTAATTATATCCAGCAATCAGTTATCTGTCTTCTGAGTGCTTTCCCTTGAGCAAAATGGCTAAATGGGTCACAAGCAGCTTTTGAAAAGGCTAACTAAATGTGCGGTCAGTAGGGGCTAAGGGAAAAAACCACTATCGGAACAAGATGGTTATGTTTGTATTCCTTCATTTCTGGTGTGAAAATGGACAAAAACGGTCCAAGAAACTTTGCTATAGCTCGAGACTCGATCTGTCCAACAATTCCAAACACTTGCACTTGGTATGCAAACAAAGTAAGCAAAAGTAGAGATGAAAATTGTCGATTTTACTACGTCTGTGGTGAAAAGCTACTGGGAATTAGCACGGGGTGAAAGAGTTAATCTCCCAAATTTTAAATAATCATAGGATGAAAAAAGGGAAAATCAAATAAAATCTTAAACTTCACATAAAAATAAAAATGTAAATCCTGTAAACTCCAAAATAGAAACTTCTTTAGGTGATACCCTAGTTCGCGCTCTCACCTAATGAACATTTGTTAAAATGCTTTAACCCTTTCGCTGCCAGCCATTTTTTTAGCCAAAAAACACCGTTTAAACTTAACTGGGAAGAGAAGAAAAATTATCTGCAATATTGGGAATTCCTCTGTAACATGTATAACATTAGGCCTATCCTTACCTCCCAAAATGAAGAAAATAGGGTCTTCGGATAACAGGCCCTGATCTGATGCCTTTTAGGGACATGGGTGTTAAACCATTGTGGTGCATAAATGCGACATTGGCGGTGAAAGGGTTAAATTACACAAATAGAGGACATAAAGATGACCAGAGAACTTGCATCACTCAATCTATTTGCAGTAAAACACTATTGTCAAAAGCTCAATGTAAATTTAATGCCAAGTTATAAGCTGTTGAATAACAGAATTTGTTTTGTATTAAAAAAGAATAAATTCCAATCTAAATTAAATGAAAAATAAAAATGCACTTTGACAGTGAAACACCACCACACTTAGAGCTGTCTCACACTATTCAGCCTTTCTGGTTGGAAGAAAATTCAATTATAAACTTCATTCAATGGGTTGTGGCTGTGTGCCAGCCATCTTCACACATTGGCTGTATTCACACAACTGCCTGAATGAGTTGGAAGTAAACTGTGCTGTCGACATAAGCATTTGTGATTAATTTCGAGTTAGTTTTTGTCATGGAAAACATTGTCCTTGATGTACTGTCATCTTTAATTTTATTTGTTTGCTTTAGCCGGACTCATACTTGACTTTCCCATATACTGATATGGCCTGGGAATGCAGAATCCGTTTTAATTTACCATTTTAATCTTGTTTTCCATTTTATGTTCTGTCTGTTCCCTTTCTTTCGTCTTCATTTTCTAGCCCTATAGCTCCACTTTCTTTTTCTTCTTCTTCGCCTCAGGCAGCCAACTTCATCAGGTTGAAGATTCTGCTGCACTTGGGGGGTAGTAAGAAGACAAGAAATTAGAAAGCTGAGGAATAGAAGTAGCCTAATGGAAAGGAAAGCAAACCGAATAAAACCAAAAGTGGACCATAGCCTTTGTTTTGTAGTATCTGGGCAAGACCAATCCGGCTACCGTAGCGGTCCCCGGGGGTGAACCCCGACCGGCACAGCTCCTGCCCTTCATTTACCACTACTTTGATATATGGCCCCTAGTTCCCTGGTTTTAGTTACAGTGGTCTCCCCCACTCCTCTCTGTATTTCGTTTGTTTGCTAACTTTTGACCCCAATAGCAAACCATAGCACAGAGTCCATAAACAAAGCCATTTACATATTCATTGCACTCCACCACAGACTCCACTTCCTCAATCATTCACCTTTCTTTCACCTTGAATTCTACTGACCTCATTAACCCTTTCGCCGCCAGCCAGCTTTCAGCAAACAAATACCATTAAACTTAACTGGGTAGAGAAAAAAATTATCTGCAATATTGGGAATTCCTCCTGAACATGTATAACATTAGGCCTATCTTTACCTCCCAAAATTAAGAAAATAGGGTCTTTGGATAACAGGCCCTGATTTGATTATTTAGTGACATGGGTGTTAAACTATTGTGGTGCATAAATGCGACATTGGCGGTGAAAGGGTTAAAGGGATAGTATCCTGTCTATATCTTAACCAATACCAGTCAGTTAATTCCATTTACTCTCCCTTTCTCTCACTATCTAAACAGCACCTTCTTTTGCTGCGTTACCAGGGCCATACGGCCATAATGGCTAACGGGTAAGGTACGTATGTGTCCGGTTTTCAGTTTTCACTGGTCTCCCTGCTGCGTACAGCCAAAATATTTGGAAGATTTGTTTTGGGGGGAAAAAGGCAGAAGAATGGGCCAAGAAGTCAGAAAGATAGTAGATGACAGAAAGTAAAGGGAAAAAACAGAGTCAAAGAGTGACATATATTAGAGGAAGTTACAAGCACAGAACTTCCAGAAGGTGGGGGAACTATTGATACGAAATACCCCCCCGGTATTCCCATGGGGAGACCAATAGGGCATTTGCCACGTGAGGACTATCGCATGAAAAAAGGTAGCTCGTAAAAATAAGTAGCTCGCTACCTATGACAGTGTGTATTTGCGACATTGAGCATGAACCACAAATTTCACTTTTTTCTAGGGTTAGGGTTTGGGTTAGGGTTAGGTAAATGGTTAAAGTACAGAAAAAGTGAAATTTGTGGTTGTCGCAAATACAGACTCTCATAGTAGCGAGCTACTTATTTTTACGAGCTACCTTTTTTCATGCGACAAGGACGACCTTGAAATTCACTAAGTTGAATTAGAAAGGTCAGCGTAACTCGGGCAGAACGAGTGCGGGCAAATTAGTAGTCTTGTTTAGAGAACAAACACTCGAGGCAAATGCCCTATTGACACCAAACTTGAACTTTCGATTCTTCGCTTCGCTTCCAAAGCATATGCCAACTGTTAATGCAATCCGTACAATAGTTTCCAAATAAAACGTGAGACAGACAAAATGACACACACAAAGGCAAAAACAATACACGTGTACGCTCGTGTGCATGTGTACGTGCATGTTTAAAAGTATGTTATAGATATGTGTCACATCCGATTGTCTCTTTATTATGAGTGTTTCAATGTGTATTGTTTTTGCGAGCGTACACGCGAACACACATCAGACCCAACACACACACACACCATTCACTCACATTTACCTGTTACTTTTATTCTAGTTACTTTTTTTTCCGGTTACGTTTTTCCGTTACTGCAACAACAACAACAAAAACCTTGCCAAATTCCAAAATTGAACTTGGAACATTGATGCCCAGGAGAGCCCTCAATACTCAGAATTATTAGAGTACTAGGCTACTACTCCAATCGTGCTTTGCGTCATTATTCTCCCAGTTCTAACAGGAGTACATTGGAATGGGAACGAGGGCTGTGCGTTTCCTGTCCGTATATTTGAATTATATATACATATCTGAAGGGAAAAAACCACAACAAATCCTTCGTTAGTTCCAATTTTATTCCAAGCTTTCGAGGGGGTAACCCCTCTTTTTCAAGGTACAGAACTGACAAAGGTAGAAGACTTATGACGTAGAACGATGACATTCCATAGAAACTAAGCCAACTACAATGACGTATCCTTAAACTTTATCATTGCCTTGTCAACCCCCCCCCAACACACACACACACACACACACACACATATCACCCTCTCCCTACCCTCTCTCCTCTCTCTATAAAAAGTGAAAATGTAGGATAAGTCAATACAATTATGAAAAATGAAGTGACAATTAAACCCTATTTAATGAAAAAATGTTTCTTCTAAATTAAAACCAATATGAACTAAAGACACGATTTGTTTATAAACAAAAGGTATTAGGCCTGAGCAAAAAGTCTATGACTCTAGTGAATGGAGTGACGTAGAAAGGCAATGAATGGATGACGCAAGTTTTGAATGTCGTGATGGTATGACGAAATAGGCGGCACAATTGTTCTGAATGAAACGACGTACATGATCTATCTTTTTATCTCTTCACCATCTTCTTCCCTACCCCCTACTCCTCAAATCTCCTCCCCCACTACCATCCTCACTCCCACCCTCACCCACAGTATAGTTCAGCACTAGTTCTGTGTTCCCCTCTCCATCCTTCTCTCAACCCTCCCCTCCCCCTATCCTGCCCCCCCCCCCCCCCCCCCACACACACACACACACACAACCCCCTTATTTTTCCGTGTTCTCCTTTTTTGGCCATCACTTTTTCTTTTTCTTTTGTCTTTGTTGTTGATTTCACTTTGTCTTGTCGTTCAGTCCAGTTGGATGTTATGATCTTAGTTTATGCATCCAGAACTTCTCCCGCCCCTCCCTACGCTTCCTGTCATCCAGGAACTGCTTTTCAATGGGCAGACACCTCATGTCCTGCAGGCAGTGGTCTGGCTGGTTAAAGTGCAGAGTCACCAGGGTTCCCACGTTCTGCCTGATGTGGCTCCTGTGTAGAGCAAAGTGAGTCTTCAGGCTGTTGCCCGTCTCCCCAATGTACTGCGACCTGGGGCATTTCCGGCAATACAACAAATACACAACATTAGTCGTTGTGCATGTCATATGGTGCCGGATCTGGAAGGATTCCCCAGTCACAGCACTGGAGAAGCAGGTGGCCTCCTGAAGATGCTCGCGACAGGTGACACACATCTTGGCACACCTGAGAACTCCTGGTGCTTGGCTGCTGTCTATGTGTGGAGGAATGACTGATGGCATGAGAAGGACTCGCAGATTTTTGGGGTTTCTTTCTCCAACGACTGGCAACTCAGGAAGAGCCCTCTTCATGACCTGGTTACGATGGAGTGCCACTTGTTGCTCCCTCAGCCATTTCCTGAGTGGTGGGTTCGCAGGATTATGCGTAATCACAAAGGGAACTCTGTAGCACTCCTTCCTAACCCTCTATTTGCGAAGCTCCTCCCGAGGTACTGTGCTGACCCTTCTCGTGGCATCAGTGAGGACAGCCTGTTTGTAGCCTCTGCATCTCAGCGAATCCATGATTTCATGGCTACGCTGAGTGAAATCCTGGTCTGCAGAACAGAGGCGCCGTACTCGCAAGAGTTGGCTATATAGAATATTATCCCGGCAGTGTCGTGGATGACAAGAAGAATGGGGGAGGTACTCTCTTTTGTCTGTTGCCTTAGTATGCAAGTCTGTTTGCAGGAAGTTGTTCTTCTTTTTCACCATGATGTCTAGGAAGGGCAACTCCTCCGAAGACACTTCCATTGTGAACTTGATCGTTGGATGGAAATTGTTGAGATGGTCACGGAAGATGTCCAGCTGCTGTTGTGTGCCCATCCACAATATCAGGATATTGTCAATAAAGCGTTTCCAAAAGTTGGTATCAATGGGAACTGGGCTGGCTGCCAGTAGCTTTTCCTCCAACCAGCCCATGAAAAGGTTGGCAACTGAAGGGGCGGCTGGTGTACCCATGGCTGTACCATGAGTTTGGTGGTACACCTTCCCCTCAAAGGTGAAGAAGTTCTTTTCAATCACGTGTCGCACAACCTCTATCACAGAGCTGATTGGGGGAGAGTCTGGAGATGGTAACACTGACATGAAATGGCGGATCGCTTCGTACATTTCCTCGTGGGGAATGTTTGTATAGAGTCCCACCACGTCAATTGTTACTAGCTTTACCTCAGGGTCAAACGGTCCGTAGGTCTCGTTCCAATGTTTAATGATATTCAGAACATGGGTGGAGTCTTTGATGTAAGACGGCAGACTAATGACTAGAGGTTGTAGCCAGCTGTCTGCCAGTTTCGACAGGTTTTCCGTCGGACCATTGCACCCCGAGACGATAGGGCGGCCTGGTGGCTGGGTGAGGGACTTATGCACATTAGGGAGGTGGTAAAACTGGGGAGTTCTCACAGATTTCACATTCACCAATGCCCAATCACGTGTGGTGTCGTTGATAACGTTGGTTTGATGGAGGCGTTGGACTAGCTTGTTGGACTGGTCAGCAATCATAGTGGTGGGATCATCCTGCACCTCCTGGTAGTGGACATTGTTGCTGAGTTGTTTCACACCCTCTCCAATGTAGTTGTCGACGTCTTGGATAACAACAGCGCCTCCTTTATCTGCACTGCTGATTCTGATTTTACGATCAAGAACTTGCTGTCTCAACTCCCCCAGAACCTGTCTGTGTTGTCTCTGAATGTTGCTCCTTGGTCGGTGGATAGTCTGAAAGGACTCAGTCAGATGGATTAGACTGTCACAATAGCTGTCAAGGGAGAGGTTCCTGCCTCTTGGTGGGGCGTAAAAGTTCTTTTTATAAAATTTAGGAGGTGTAGATGGTTCTGGTGTCTCCTCCTCCTCATCGTCATGATGGTGAAGTTCTCTTAATCGCACAAGGCGACATCCTTCCTTAACATCTTTCACTAACTGGTCATGATCAAGAGAACGCGGCGTCGGCACAAACTTGGGTCCCAATTCTAACACATGGAGCTGATCACGAGTAAGCTCAGTACTGGACAGGTTTATCACTAAATATTGCTTGGTTTGGGAGTCTGGCATTGAAGGTTCGTTTGTTGTAGACTTTCTCTTGAATCTTCTGCACTTTCTCTTTCTCTGTGGAGGCTGGTCAACAGGTTCAGGACGGGATTGGAGGATTTTCTGAAGTTTTTTGCTTTTGTTTCTCCAGTATTTCTTGGATAGACGATTACAAAATTCACGCTGGGAAGCTATGATCTGCTCAAATTCTTCGTAGGTCATCATCTGATGTAAGTCATACATTGCCTGGTGGACCAACAGACATTGCTCATGAGCTTTGTCAGTATAACATTTCAGACAGTCTTCTGTGTCCTGGCAGGATATATATATATACCTTTGGTCATGTGTTCCTAAGAATAAGGCAGACGCCGAAACGTTAGGACATTTAATAAATTAAAAGAACCAAAATTGCTTGTTGTTTTGGAATTAAATGTTTTATTTTATTTATTTTATATTTATATATATATAAACGTACAAGAATTGAAGAAGAAAAAACAACCACACCATTAAACTTTCCTCTTATATATATAGTTTGCTTGAAAAAAACTTGTTTTGTGTCCAATATTTAAGTTTGTGAGCCTAAGAAAGAAACTGAATAACTTTAATTTTAACTTTACAATTTATTCTGTGTTCTGAAAAGAATAAAAGAAAATAATGTGCTGATTTACTTTTTCTCTCAAGATCGAAACAGCTGTCTTTGCATAAGGCACTGTCCCTCCCCCATTGGGAGAAAAAGTAAGTCAGCACAATTTATATAACTTTTTAATTTTTTAATATTTTTAATTTTTAATTTTATTTTTTGAACACGAACATTACTCAAAGTTAACATTAACTGGTTTTGTTTCTGAGGTTCACAAATAAAGACATTGGACACAGAAAAGCTTTATCAAAGCAAACTATTCTGCATTTCAAATGCACTAACTTTTCAGTCCTTCAGAGTAGGGGTACGGAGCTGGCTATTCACTGAGATTTTTCTTTCATGCTATATATATATATATATATATATATATAGCATGAAAGAAAAATCTCAGTGAATAGCCAGCTCCGTACTATATATATATATATATAGCATGAAAGAAAAATCTCAGTGAATAGCCAGCTCCGTACCCCTACTCTGAAGGACTGAAAAGTTAGTGCATTTGAAATGCAGAATAGTTTGCTTTGATAAAGCTTTTCTGTGTCCAATGTCTTTATTTGTGAACCTCAGAAACAAAACCAGTTAATGTTAACTTTGAGTAATGTTCGTGTTCCCCCCAAAAAAAAAAAAAAAAAAAAAAAATATAAAAAAAAATTAAAAAAATTAAAAAAATTAAAAAAATTAAAAGTTATATAAATTGTGCTGATTTACTTTTTCTCCCAATGGGGGAGGGACAGTGCCTTATGCAAAGACAGCTGTTTCGATCTTGAGAAGATCTCATCAGTTTGCATGATTGGCCTGCAAATTGACTGTCCAGTGGATGGCCAACCTGAGCAAAAAAGACATTCTACAAGAGAATGGTGTCCTCTCTGCATCAAATCGAAAATCCACAATAAAAGCAAACCAGCACAAAGTTAAACCAGAAATAGTAAAAATCTTATGAAAATCTTATGAAAATCTTATGTAAAATGAACAAAATAATAATGTTCTGAAATTTTAATTTCAAAACCTAATAGACATGACTAGGGAGGGCTAACTACTGAGATGGTATCCAAATTAAGGATAAAAATAGCATGAAAGAAAAATCTCAGTGAATAGCCAGCTCCGTACCCCTACTCTGAAGGACTGAAAAGTTAGTGCATTTGAAATGCAGAATAGTTTGCTTTGATAAAGCTTTTCTTGTGTCCAATGTCTTTATTTGTGAACCTCAGAAACATATATATATATATATAAACGTACAAGAATTGAAGAAGAAAAAACAACCACACCATTAAACTTTCCTCTTATATATATATAGTTTGCTTGAAAAAAACTTGTTTTGTGTCCAATATTTAAGTTTGTGAGCCTAAGAAAGAAACTGAATAACTTTAATTTTAACTTTACAATTTATTCTGTGTTCTGAAAAGAATAAAAGAAAAATAATGTGCTGATTTACTTTTTCTCCCAATGGGGGGGAGATAGACAATGCCTATGCAAAGACAGCTGTTTCATCTTTGAGAAAGATTCTTCAGTCTGCATATCGGCCTGCAAAGTATGTCCACAGTGAACATTCAAACTGAGCTAGAAGACTTTCTACAAGAGAAAGGTTGTCCTCTTTGCACCAGATTGAAAGTCCACAATAAAAGCAAACCAGCACTTAATTAAAAAGAAATGGTAACAATCTTGTGTAAAATAACAAAAATAATAATGTTCTAAAGTTACAATCCCTCGAAGAGAGTAGAAGAGATGGGATGCCATGTTGGTGGATCCAGTGAAGGATTCAATAAGGGAGGTCATAGAAATCGTAGTAAACACCAACATACTCCCGGTGAGGAGGAATGTAGAGAGGTGTGCCTGGATCAGGTAGACTGATGCGCTTTCCTTCTTCCAAGTATAATATAAACGTACAAGAATTGAAGAAGAAAAAACAACCACACCATTAAACTTTCCTCTTATATATATATAGTTTGCTTGAAAAAAAACTTTTTTTGTGTCCAATATTTAAGTTTGTGAGCCTAAGAAAGAAACTGAATAACTTTAATTTTAACTTTACAATTTATTCTGTGTTCTGAAAAGAATAAAAGAAAATAATGTGCTGATTTACTTTTTCTCCCAATGGGGGAGATAGACAATGCCTATGCAAAGACAGCTGTTTCATCTTTGAGAAAGATTCTTCAGTCTGCATATCGGCCTGCAAAGTATGTCCACAGTGAACATTCAAACTGAGCTAGAAGACTTTCTACAAGAGAAAGGTTGTCCTCTTTGCACCAGATTGAAAGTCCACAATAAAAGCAAACCAGCACTTAATTAAAAAGAAATGGTAACAATCTTGTGTAAAATAACAAAAATAATAATGTTCTAAAGTTACAATCCCTCGAAGAGAGTAGAAGAGATGGGATGCCATGTTGGTGGATCCAGTGAAGGATTCAATAAGGGAGGTCATAGAAATCGTACTAAACACCAACATACTCCCGGTGAGGAGGAATGTAGAGAGGTGTGCCTGGATCAGGTAGACTGATGCGCTTTCCTTCTTCCAAGTATAATATAAACGTACAAGAATTGAAGAAGAAAAAACAACCACACCATTAAACTTTCCTCTTATATATATATAGTTTGCTTGAAAAAAACTTGTTTTGTGTCCAAAACTTGTTTTGTATATATATATATGTGTGTGTGTGTGTGTGTGTGTGTGTGTGTGTGTGTGTGTGTGTGTGTGTGTGTATGTGTGTGTGTGTGTGAGCGAAATATGTCCCAGTCCATCGCGCCTAAACCACTGAACCGATTGCAATGAAATTTGTTACAGTGGTTGTTACAGTTGCGGCACGCGATGCCAGATCCACAGAATGGCAAGCCATATCAACATAATCGCAATGACAAAAATTCAAAGCTTATGGATGGATTTAAACAAAATTATGTGTAATGAAAATGTTTAATCTTTCAGTATTATCATAATGACACAGGATTTTTGTTTAACTTAAAATCCCCACAATATTGTCAGTGCTGAACCATCAGGAACCCCACCGAACTGCTACTTCCAAAAAGAAACTGTGGCCGAGATTTGATTGGCTAAAGTGAGCACAAAGCCAGTCATTTTTGCACCTTCGCGTTACAAGGTATGTGTGTGAGCTGCAAAACTCGCAGGCCCAAACTTGCTTCAGAATCACATGAGTGATCAGAGAACACTCTCCACTTTCACTGGTGTGACTCACTGAGAGATAAGGTGGGTAGCGTTCTCACGCATGTACTTGTGCGATGTGTCGGTTTGATTATGAACATTGTTGTGCTCCCTCCCATCTATTCAAATAAGGCTAGTCTTTGAAAGGGCCAATAATAAAGAAACAATGAGGAAAGGTTGAGTGGGAGTACGTTTATATGGCGTTTGCCATCTTGGTTTTTTTGGCTTTAAAATCGGTGCTATCTAATGCTAATTATCTTGATTTTTTTTTAATCGGGACTTTCCCGGTATTGCAGTACCTCCAGGATCGTCTCACATCTCTATATACCGAGAGGTATTAAGTCTGCAAAAGTAAATTGTGGTCTTTTTTCGGTAAAACGTGCAAAATAGTAACATTTTGTGAACTACATTATTTTGCTCCTTAAGGTCAAAGCTATTTTTGGAGCCACTCACCATGCATCTTGCCATTATGATGATTGAGCCGCAGCTCACTTGGTCCGAAACACAAAAAGCAAAAAATAGTGTTCAAAATGAGAAAACAGAGATTCATGTTTTGCACGTGAGAAACTGGCAGGTTGCCCATAAATAAAGTTGTTAGCTTTTTTCTATCACTCACCACCAAAAATTCACAACCTGACAAAGATGATCGACAAGCAGATTCTGGGGCTCTGAGATCTGGCTGAAGCATAAAGCAAGTAGCCAGAGCCATAGATAGAGATTTTCAGCAGCATACCAACTATGGTGAATATTGGACACTCACAAGGAGCGTTTCCGAGAAACTTTGACCTGGTGCTCTAAGCGTGATCACACCCAAGACATGTCAGAGTCATCCACCGAAGACGTCTCCAAGATCGGTTCCAGAGCACTGCAAAAACCACCAGAATACCTCGAGGACAACATGAGAGACTGATCAGTAGTTCGACAATCTGAAAATGTCTGGCAGAAACTGGTTTCAGGTGCTGCAGGCCGTGTATCAGAACTGTATCAAAAACCAGACAAAGACGTTCTCACTTTAGTCGCAAAGAACAGGTCGCGAACTTCACTCAACTGAATTTTTACTGAATGTTTATCAGTTACACCGTTCACTTTAGAAATCCTCACTTTAGTAACAGTCTGTTTCACTTGATTTTGATGATTTGATTGATTTCATTTAAAGTTTGTTCACAACAATGGTGATATTAGACTTTTAAAAAACCCATAACAAAAACAACAACAAATCAATAAATTTAAATGAGGGGGGAAATGTGTGTGTGTGTGTGTGTGCGCGTGCGTGTGTGTGTGTGTGTGCGTGCGTGTGTGTGTGCGTGCGTGCGTGCGTGTGCGCGCGCGTGCATGCGTGCGTGCGTGCGTGCGTGCGTGTGTGTGTGTGTGTGTGTGTGTTTATCAACAACAATATAAAACCGTAAACTAACGAATCAATTAAAACAAATGAACAATCTCAGAACTGGATATAACCTTTGCAATGTCAATCATTTCAGGGCTGTAAATGATTTCTTTTAGAGGCCCTAAAGTTGCTATATTTATTTTTAAAAAGTCGTTAAAACTGGACATTCAAAAATAATATGATGAATGGACAGTGGATGACCACAAGCGCATTCTACATCTTTGGAAAATTTGGTCTTCCGTGAATTTAGGCGAATGTTGTAGATTAAACTGGATAAAGATCTTTGACATAATAACACTTTTGTTTTCGTAGGAAGTTTTTCATTGTTCATACAATTTTCTAATATTGAATTTATTTCATGTTTTTTCCAGTTTGAATGATATCTGGATTTTTTTTAAGAGCACCTTCTCTTGCTAATTTATCAGCTATTTCATTCCAGCGAATACCAGAATGTGATGGAATCCAGCAAAACTCTGTAACAAAAATTCCTTTAGCCATGATGGAATGTATCATGAATTTGATATAAAAAATCAAGTCTCTCCTAATGTTTACATTCCAGTTTTGTAAGCTATAACGGACAGTTAGAGTCAACGCAAATTAGAATGCTGTAAATTGACATATTAACATCAGATATCCAAGATAAGGCTATAAGGATCGCATATAGTTCTGCAGTATATACAGAAAAGTCTTTTCTAGTTTTGTATGTTTCTTGGAGTAGTATGATTATCCTTCCTTTAGTCCCTTGACCTCCGTGGTCGTTGGGGGGACTGACAGACAGGGCCCTCCATTTCTCTCTGTGGTGTAGAAGAGGGATCAGGTCGTTCATGTTCATGTTTGACCATTCTTTGATGTTGTCAGCCCAGCTCTTCTTTTGTTGACCACGACGGCGGTCCCCATCCACGGTACCTTGGAGGATGGTCTTAGACAGGGAATTGTGACGGGTGACGTGGCCAAACCAGACAAGCTTGCGACGCTTCACTGTGGATAATAGTGAATCCTGTGGCCCAACCAAGTCCTTGATCTAGTTGTGGACATAATGATTTGTCTTTTGTTCTAGGAATGAAATGCCCAGCAGTTTTCTCAGGCACTTTGACTCAAAAGTTTGGATTCTCTTCTCGGAGTCAGCCAACAATGTCCATGTTTCACACCTGCACAGAAATACGGTGACTACGAGTGACTGGTAGAGTCTCTACTTGATAGTGAAGCTGATGTTGCTTTTCCAGATTCTGCTCAGTCTGGCCATAGCCGCCATGGCTTGAGCAATCTGTTGACTGATCTCTCCTACCCAGCTGCCATCTTTGGACAGAAGTGCCCCCAAGTATTTAAAGTTGTTCACCTCTTCCAGCTTCTGGCCGTTCATACTAATGTCGCCGGTGTTGTCATTCATGCTGTTCACCATGGTCTTACTTTTCTCATGGCTGACTTCCATTCTGTATGCTCCTGCACTATCCACCAGCCTGTCAGTGAGGTCTTGGAGTTCACTGTTGTTGCCGCCTAAAAGGTCAATGTCATCAGCAAAACGCAGGTTACACAAGTGTCTACCACCAATAGAGATAGAAGTGTGGTGGTTGTAGAGGGTGTCCTGCACTGATGATCTTCTCCAGAAAGATGTTGAAGAGCACTGGAGATAGCAGGCATCCTTGACGTACGCCTAGCGTTGTCTGGAAGAACTCTCCAAGCTGGTTATTGAGGAGCACAGCACTACTTGAGTTATTGTAAAATGCCTCGATGGCTTGGACTAGACCTTCCTCAATGTTGAAGCTTCTCATGACTTGCCACAAGCCATCATGCCAGACTCCGTTGAACGTTTTACAAAAGTCAATGCAATTATGATAGAGATCCCTTTGATGTTGCAAATGATTCTCTATAACAACACGACAGTTGAAGATCTGCTCAACTGTGCTCCTGCCAGGTCTGAAGCCAGCTTGTTCCTCTGACAACAATTCTTCCGCAATGTTCTTCAGGCAATTGAGGATTACACGTAGCATGACTTTTTTTGGATGGCTAATCAGACTGATTGTTCTGTAATGAGCGACTTAACTCATTCTTTTCACCGCGTGGCGGTGCTGCGGTTGAGTGGGTCCAAAGCATGGAGTCTTTCTCTCCCCCCCCTCTCTCTCTCTCCTCAACAAAGGCTACCACTAGGTTTGGACCCACTCGACCGCCGCGCCGCCGCGTGGTGAAAGCTAGCGAGCTAAGTCGACCATTTTGGCATTGTTTAAGATTACCTTTCTCTGGGAGTGATATTATGAGTGATCGAGTCCAATCCTTCGGCCATACTTTCGAATCCCAGATCTTCTGACACAGTTTTGTTAGAGCCTTCGTCACCCCCTCTCCGCCATGTTTTAAAAGTTCAGCTGGAACATTGTCCACACCTGGTGCTTTCCCAGTCTTCAGAACATGCACTGCTGCTTCCACTTCTTTTTGCAGAACAGGTAGATCGTCTGCCTCTCTTGCACCAGTCTGGCCTTTCTTCAGGATGTTAGTATCTGGTTGCAGGTCGTAGTTATGCAGCCACTATTTGGTCCATCGGGCAAGTACAGCTGAGCTTTCCGTAGGAAGGTTCCCGCTGCTGTCTTAGATATCCAAGGCCTTGGGCTGCTGTGTCCTGGCAAAGACCTTTAGAATATCTTTGGTCCTGGTAAGGGTTCTGTGCGTATGCTTACTTTTCCCTGCCTTAGCTCCCTCGTCGATTTTCTGACACCGTTCTTCTATCCAGTTCTCTCTGGCATCGATATTTATGACGATATTTAGATGGGGAAAAAACAAGTGTACAATTCGACTAGATTAGATAACTTTGCTGTCCAGGGAATTGACTTCAGCCTTTGAACAGCTGCCACTATAGTTCTTTTCTGCTTTTCTAAATGTGTATGTGGAGATAAAAAACGAATGTCAAATTGATCCCTGACATTTAACGTTATACAGCATATTACTAATTGGATTTCTTGATTCATAGTAATTTATTACGTTTTCTTAAAGTTTGACTCCATTTGGATACCATACATTGATTTGTGAGAGTGTCGTCATCGATGGACTGAAAACGAGACTCACGTCTGGCAGAACAGCGGCCGACGCGCTCCAATGCTGTCGCAAACGTGATTGTAGTGCGAGTGTTCGCCCTGAAAGGCTGTGTGTTCTTGTCACTCGATCATGTCAGGTAAGCGGATTCCCCGTTATTTTTAAAATACTCTAGATTTTTTA
>JAGGCT020001353.1:35000-37500 GCA_017654935.2 Phymorhynchus buccinoides
AGAGAGAGAGAGAGAGAGAGAGAGAGAGAGAGAGAGAGTACTAGGCCTTCTTCTTCCTTTGAACAACCACCGTCATCATACGTTGATATAAAAAAATCAAGTCTGGCATCCAGAGTATTGTAGAATGTACTCAGAGAAGTTATTGTGTAAAAAGCAAATGAGTGTGTGTGTGTGTGTGTGTGTGTGTGTGTGTGTGTGTGTGTGTGTGTGTGTGTGTGTGTGTGTGTGTGTGTGAGGAGTAGGGGGCTGGATGTACTCATAAAAGTTGATGTCTTGAACAGAAGAGTTTGTAATGTGGGTTTGTGTAATTTTAATTTTGTTATGTATGTTGTGTGAGTGCTGTGTTTATGGTTGCTTAAAACAAAAATCAAATGAGTTATAAATTCAAATGTGGTTAATATAATCAATATAATAATTAATATAATCAAGTCATTATGTTACGCTGTTTTGAGTTCAATCGATTACAGAGGTGAGTAAATGACTGTATTACGATTGTGCTTGTGTATAATGTGGAATGGATAGAGTAGGCCTTGACTTCAACGGATTGAAAGAAAAAGTTCAGATCCATATACTGTACAATGTACGCTTTTCTTCTTCTTCTTCTTCTTCTTCTTCTTCTTCTTCTTCTTCTTCTTCTTCTTCTTCTTCTTCTGTTAACCCCTTGCCTGCACAGTGGTGTGTGATGTCATTGATGATGATGATGTCATAGTCCTGGAATGATGGTTTTTGGTTTAGACAAGACAGACAAGATATATCTCTAGGCCATATTCTCAGATTGAGTCGGTCTCTTTTGAATTTTATAATAAGAACATCGATCATTTCTCTGTTTTCCTCTGGCAGTGAAGGGGTTAAATGCCCACGATCAACGAGATGACCATTCTAACCCGGGTAAGTTATTGAATATCTAGATCTATTCTGGCCCTGCCAGAGTATTGTAGAATGTACTCAGAGTAGTGATTGTGTAAAAAGCAAATGAGCGCGCGCGCGCGTGTGTGTGTGTGCGTGTGCGTGTGCGTGTGTGTGTGTGTGTGTGTGTGTGTGTGCGTGTGTGTGTGTGTGTGCGTGCGTGTTTGTGTTTGTGTGTGTGTGTGGGGGAGTGGGTGGTGGTGGATGTACTCATAAAAGTTGATGTCTTGAACTGAAGTTTGTAATGTGGGTTTGTGTAATTTTAATTTTGTTATGTATGTTGTGTGAGTGCTGTGTTTATGGTTGTTTAAAAAAGATAACATCAAATGAGTTATAAATTCAAATGTGGTTGATTATATCATATGTCCTGTATTGTTTTTATCCATAGCATAAGCTGATTTCTTCTTTACTGAAGCAAATAACAGGATGGATTGATTGATCGATTATATTTTGCTTGGAAGTGACCAACAGAAGATTGTAGAAGATTGTTAAGTTTAGAGATTGAAAACACATGTGCAGCCATTAGGAGCTACGTCTTGGTTGCAAAATCCAAGCTTCTTAACCCGTCAGTGCTTAGGACATATATAATGTAAATTTATATATAAGTCTTGATAAATTTAGTGTTTTTCTCGGCCAAATGTTTTAATACAATTGTTCGATTCTGTCTCACATGACTAGGTGGGTGTGTTACCAAACCACGGGCATCACCTTTTGAGTTTAATTGCAAAATGGGAATCAGGTCATTGGTTAATGACCAGCCCCGATCCCTCCCCTCTTTTCTGTGACTCGCACTAATATTATTAAATGTGTTTGCTTGCTGATGGAGTGACTTAAAAGGTTCGATGTGTAACAAATCGATAACAGGCATTGTTTGAAGCAGTAAGCAACCCTTTTATCCCTAACTGGAGAGAGGTTAAAGAGGGAAATACGGTATTTTGGGCAGATTAATCCTTTCGTTATGGCTTGATTGTGCAGATTGACAATGAATTATAGGATATATCAGTCACTTTCGCGCGCGCCCGCGCGTGCGCGCACGCACACCGCACGTGCGCGCACACGCGCACGTACGCACGCGCGCACGCGCACGCACGCACGCACGCACGCACGCACGCACGCACACGCACGCACGCACGCACGCACGCACGAGATCGATCTCAAACTCATTGATGAAGAAATTTGATTTTTAAATGGTGGGGGTGGGGAGAAAGAAGGGGCGGGGGCGTCAAAGGATCTATGAGTCTTAATTCAGTGTTCTTTTTAATTTATGCAACACCTGTGCCTTTTGACACTCTTTTTCTGGCGTTATATTTCTTTTTTTCTTTGAGTAGAAAATCGATATTTTGTTGCGTATTCCACCATTCTTTAATCCCACTGTTCATACAGCAACATTCCTTGTTTTCATGGGTGATAGAATCTCAAGTTTTTATCGACCCGCACTCCCAGATAAGGCCTATCGTTGCTGGTTGATTACACAAAAGGGATGCTGACTTTATGCTCACACGAATATCAATAAATGATATTTTAATAGATGTCGAGGTGGCCTTGACTGACTTGGGTGGTCTTGCCGGCATGTCAAATGAGAACAGCAAGGTAA
>JAGGCT020001353.1:47500-50000 GCA_017654935.2 Phymorhynchus buccinoides
ATAATTGGTCCATCAAGTGTTTATGTTATGCCTTTCTGAAAGATGACAAGCTTGGTTTTTGTTTTAAGTGTTTATGTATATCGTTCCACAATTCTGCTCCCGAGTGGACTAATGAGGACATGAATACATTTGTTCTAGGTCTAGGGGTACGAATGATTGACTTCCCACGAATGTTATTGAATGGGAACATTTTGTGCAGATAAGATGGTGTTAATTTATTCATGATTTTAAACATAAACATAATTTTAAACATAAACACAGCTTTGTTATATTTACATTTGAGATGAAACTTAGGCAGAATATATAATTTCTTATAGTCACATGAATCAAGGGAGGGGGACTTTAATAGAATGAGCTTAAGTGAATGTCTGTAAATACTGTGAAGTGGCTTTAAACAATTTTTACTCGCTAAGTCCCAACATGTCTTATTGGCTCATTCTCCTGCCTTATTCCAAAAAAATCTTCCAAATAATTTTCTCATTTGAGCTCCTCCGAAATGGGCATGTCTCGGCTGACTGCTGCGGGGAGACCAGTGAAAACTGAAAACCGGACCCAAAAGTACCTCGCCCATTTTGGGCCATAATGGCATTGGAACGTAGAAGAAGAAGAAGTGTTTTATTATTTGTTTTGTATTTGGGTAGCTGATCTCTAGATAGAAGCGACATGAAACCAGCATCGTCTGTTCACGGGTGGATTGTTGCTTAGACCTCAATGCATTTCCCCCCTCCCCCTCCCCACTGTCTTCCCCCTGTGGTGTGGTGCACTGTGGTGGAAACTTAATGGAGGTGAATTGTCGTGTCGTTAAAACCCATTAAGGCAAGGGAAAAGAGCCGCTTGTTATAGCCAAGGATCGATCCAACTTGAAATTGATGTATTGGGTTCAGACAATCAGCTGACCTGAATTGTCGGCCGTGTGTGTGTGTGTGTGTGTGTGTGTGTGTGTGTGTGTGTGTGTGTGTGTGTGTGTGTGTGTGTGTGTGTGTGGTGTGTGTGTGTGCGTGCGTGCGTGTATGTGTGCGTGTGTGTGTGTGCATGCGCGCGCGCGTGCGTGCGTGTTTGTATGTGCGCGCGTATCTATGTTACACTTGCCTGCTTTACGTGTAGTTTACGCGGTCACATATTATGCGTAACTGAGCTCATACACACGCACGCACAAAGAAACACACACATAAGCACACAGTGACACGCAAACAGTATGTGCACATACATCCATACAGACACACACACGCACGTGCGCATGCATATGCACACATACTCTCGCTCACACACACACACACACACACACACATACACGCGCGCGCACTCACACACATACACGCACGCACTCACGCGCCAAACAAAAGCAAACCCAGTAGATTACGAAACGTGACCAATGAAAGGAGTGAAGCAGACAAGTTACATTGTTTCCTGACTTAATCAGCTCGTTTTGCCATTGACGCCGTGGTCAGTCACCCACTACACAGTTTTTGTTTAGATCCGTGTTTGAAAACACCCATGTTTATGCTTTTTTCTCTGGTGCAATATCTAGGGTCAGGCTTGTATGTAATGCGCGAGAGAGGCGTGGGTGTGTGCGCACCACGCACGACCCTTCTCTGTGTGTGTGTGTGTGTGTGTGTGTGTGTGTGTGTGTGTGTGTGTGTGTGTGTGTGCGTGTGCGTGTGCGTGTGCGTGTGCGTGCGTGCGTGCGTGTAAGTGTGTTTGTGTGTACGCGCGCGTTAATGCATGCACACGTGTTTCTGCGTATAACAATGAATGTAAGTTGTACGCACGCGCTGATCTGCGAGTGTGTATGGGTCCAGGAATTAAAAAGGGTATCGATCTGACTTGAAAGTAGCCAGAGTAGGCTAGTCGACGAGGATGGGGGTGGAGATGTTGGAGGTGGTCCTCAAAGGCAAAGACATACAAAATCCTCAAGGCTGCAGCACTAATAACCTGCAAGTGCTTCCTTGTTTTCCACTGTACTCTCTCTTTTTATTTCTACACAATGCAAGTGCGTCCTAGTATAGCTTGAGAGCCATTGTCAGTCACATAGGACTAAGCTGTGCAGAGAGAGAGAGAGAGAGAGAGAGAGAGAGAGAGAGAGAGAGAGAGAGAGAGAGATGTAGCAGTTTGTCTTATTGCTTTTGTTTGTATGAGGTGTATTTGTATCTATAAATTAAAAGGTGTGTGCTCGCTCGCGCGCGTGTGTGTTAGTGTGTATCTATGTATGCACGCGCGCGTACATAGCCTACGCTTGTTTTGTTGTAATTTCATTTTTTTAATTTTTTATCTTCTTTCCATTATGATAGTAAAGGTTACGGATTACGTATTATCTCGGTCTTTCACTTTCAATGACTTGTCTATTTCGCGTGTTTCTTCTCCTTAACAATGTCGCAGTTTAAAACCTGACTACCTACATTGAAGCCACACCATATAAAAAAGCATTTTGTGTAACGTGGCACCTAATTACCTTTCAGTTATACCGAACCTGCCTCAGTAAGAACTCGGTCTCCTAGTGCTC
>JAGGCT020001354.1:0-25000 GCA_017654935.2 Phymorhynchus buccinoides
TTTGTGACGTCGACTTTGCAGGTGTCGCTGACTAAAAGTTCGACAACGCTTATCAACAACCGGAACTGGCAGGAAAGAGACAAGAAAAAAAAATCAGTTCAAGGGAAATAATTGGCAGAAACTGCACTAGCTTCCGGTTTACGCAGCGGCCATTTTCTTTTCTTTTCAAACTGAAGCGAACGAGGAATATAGAAGGAGATAGACACTAAAAGAGTTTTAATCCTGCTGCAGAGTGCAAATCCGATTACATGCTCTGAAGCAATAACGGTAGTGGAGATTTTAAAAGGCAGAGGATTTGACTAGATGCCATCTTACTTTGAGAGGTGTATTCGTTTTCCGTGTAAAAGAGCGTTTGGTGCAATACTTTTGCTAGCGCGTCTTTTATTGTATTTTAGTTGAAGAGGACAGAGACAGAATCACTGATACAGACAGGTGGACGAGAGATCAAGATTAAGATTAAAATTATAGCCCCGTCGACATCAAAGGCCATGTCAGGGCTGTCACCACGTATTAAAAAGGGATAAAAACACCAGGTAAAAATACAATCAAAGTTTTTTTGTTAAAATACTTTCATTAAAAAACAATCAATCACAAACTTAGCAAGTAAAAACATGACACGTCTAGAATTAAAAACATGACAGTGAAAAATATTAATGTCTTTCAAGTAATTAAAGATTGTGTCAGGCGGAACGTCACGGAACAACATTTTCATTGACTCGGCAGTGTAGTGTTTCCTTCTAATGTCGTATAAATCCCAGCAGTCCAGAAGGACATGACGAATGTAAATTGGAGAATCGAGAGAAAGAGCAATATTAAAAAGAAATACCAGAAGGTGCTGATGAGACCCAGAGACGCACTGGCCCCACCTGCCCTACCAGCACAAGAGCAGGCCTACGCCAGCAGGATATATATATATATATATATATATATATATATATATATATATATATATATATATATAGATAGTTTTCCTTGAATGGAAACGGTGAGTACGCATGTGCTCATTCACATTTTTTGTTAATACATGTAAGGAGAAAAACTACAATTGCTATTACCCCACTTATCAGACCTTTTTTTTTTAAATGACAATGAAATGTTCAGTGTTCTCTCTTTCTCTCTCTCTCCCTCTGCATGTTTTCTCTTGTCTTCCCATTTAAAAAAACATTCATCCCCAGCCACCCACTTAGTTTCAATAACATTTTAGGCTTCAGAGTCCCTGTAGAGCGTCACATAATGACTGTGGGACAGTAAATGTGATCCAGCAACGCACGACCCCTCTTGTTTTGAGAGCCGCACGTTTGGCAAATCAAATCAAATTTGGCAGCAGTGAGATCGTTTGGTAGGGGGTTAGTGGGAGAGGAAGGCTATCACCCCTTTTCTGCAACTAGGTGCACTTGTCATTGTGAGTGAGTAAACGTGCGCGCGCGAGTGTGTGTGTGTTACGCTCGTGACTGTATGCTTGCAGAGGGAGACGGGTAGTCGAACAGAGACTTCAAATTGCACATTACGAACAACAGGCATGCTTTGAACAAACAAGGTCAGATCACATTACGTTTGTTCGAACATTAATTTTGTTGTGTTAGTTCCATTATCCCCACGACTGCTGTTCAGTGTTCACCCCCTCCATTCACCGCCATACTACCTTATTTTTCTCATCCATATACCTCCCTTCTCCCCCCCCCCCCCCTTTGCTCATTTCTCCCTTTCCTTTGCTAAATGATGCTAAAACAAAACAAAACATATTCCCCCTTGTGCCCCTCTCTTTTTCTCCCATCCTCCAACCCCCAAAAGGGAACTAATGTTTTAATATTTTGAGAGTAACTGGCGAAAAAAAGAAAACGATTGTGTGAATGTGTGTGCGCGTGCGCGTTTGCATACGCGCGTATGTTTGCGTGCGTGCGTGTGTGTGTGTGTGTGTGTGTGTGTGTGTGTGTGTGTGCGTGTGCGTGTGCGTGCGCGCGTGCGTGTGCGTGTGCGTGCGCGCGTGTGCGCGTGTGCGTGCGTGTGTGTATGACTGTGTGTGTATGACTCGGTGTGTGTGTGTGTGTGTGTGTGTGTGTGTGTGTGTGTGTGTGTGTGTGTGTGTGTGTGTGTGTGTGTGTGTGTTCAAGCATGAGTAAGCGCAGGCGCGTATAGGATCATTTCGCCCAGTCCTCGACTTGTCACCTCTGAACAGGTTCACGAGAAAAGTGAAGTTCAAAATGGAAACAGCGTCGACGGTACTGTCCTTTGTGCGTCCAGGAGATTGGGCCACTTCGGTGGATCTCCAGGACGCGTACTTCCACGTTTCCATTCACCCAAGCCGCAGGAAGTACCTCAGATTGGTGTGGAAGGGCGAGGTATTTCAGTTCAAGGCACTCCCTATCGGCCTTTCACTGGCACCTTCGATTTTCACCAAGGTGACCAGGGAAATGGCATCTCTCGCCCGGGCACAGGTTCTACGCTTGAAGGTGTACTTGGACGACTGGTTGCTGCTCGCGCCCAGTCACCCCTTGTGTCTCCAACACACGAACCTCACAATCTCTCTAGGATTCCAGATCAACAGGAAAAAGTCCGATCTGGAATCCTCTCAGAAGTTTCGCTACTTGGGGATGGTTTTCGATACTGTTCAGTACAAAATGTCGGCCTCCCCCGACAGAATCGCTTCCATCTCCAAGACGGTGGCCGATCTCTCGAGCGCTCACTCGACCACTCTTCGTCAGCTTCTCAGTCTCTTGGGGCTGATGGAGTCCGTTTCGGAACTTCTTCCCCTGGGCAGGGTCCACAAAAGACCCCTTCAGAGAGAACTCTTCTCTCGAGTTTCGGACCCTTCTCAGTTCGACCAAGTGGTCCGGCTGGGCCCTTGGTTCCGGAAATCGGTCAGCCAATGGACCGATCAGGTGTGGATAGATAAACAGTATGGTCCCAATCAGTCGGTTGGGGTCCCAGCTGTTTATCTTCATGGATACCTCCCTCAGCGGGTGGGGGGCTCACATGAACTCTGAAGTGATGTTTAAAGTAATGACGTGGTAATGATTAAAATGACTGCAATGATTATTTGGAATGATGTTCAGATCAATGATTTGAAGTGATGATTGTGAAGTTATATTTCAAGTAATGATGTGGTGATGATTGAAATGGTGACATGAAGTGATCATTTGAAATTAGATTTAAACGACAATTTGAAGTAATGCTTAAAAAGTGTGAAGTGATGTTTAAACTAAAGTGGTGATGATTGAAATGATGATTTAGAATGATGATTTTAATTCATGTTTAAATCAATGGTTTGGGATGATGCTTGAAATAGTGTGAAGCGATGTTTACATTAGCGATGAATTATGAGATTCATGATAGGTAACTCTTTAATAAAAAGAAGAAAAAAAGAGATAAAAGTACTGTGTCAAAGGGTGAGTGAGGTTGGGTTTGAGAGGGAAGTGTGTACTTTTTGAAGTTTTAGTTTCTTGTTTCATGCATTTCTCTCTCAAATTTTCTTGCTCTTCTCCCTCCTCTTAGTCTTACCCCTATTGTTCCTTTCTTCTCTCACTTTTCTTTTAACCCAAAACACTGATGAAGTAGGTTCTAAAGTGATTCCTAAAATAATGATGAAGTGATAATTGAAATTTTGTTCTGAAGCGACACCTAAAATAATGATGAATTGACTGATATGCTGATTTTTAAGTGACGCCCAAAATAATGATTGAAATGATATGAATTGATGCCTAGAATATGAATGCATTGAATATTGAGTGTTCACTCTTAGCTCTCTTTCACACTGAACGATCTTGGAGCGTTTGGGAATATAGGATTCCACACGGCCGATATGGGCGCTTCCATGTTGTTGAGAATAGCCGCACAGACCGCGCTTTTGAACCTGATTAAAAGACTCTTTGACTCTGTCTTTATGAATGTTCATTCTTAACTCTCTTTCACACTGAACGTTCATGGAGCGTTTGGGAATGTAGGATTCCACACGGCCGATATGGGCGCTTCCATTTTGTTTCTATCACATGGCAGTCACGCAAGCGCTTCAACCTCGCTTTCGCGCTTGATTAAGGTTCCAGTAGATGGTGTAACAGACAGACGGACATCTCTGCCAACACAATCAAAACAAAAACATACAAAATCTGCTTGGGTATGTTGGTCTTGTAGTACAGCACTCTTTCTCTCACCTATGTATAAATGTGCTAAAATATATCTTCGGCTCCAGTGACCTTGCCCTTTGACCTTCAGTTTGGAACTTGGCCTAGATATTGTTAGTACATATCCGCATGCAAAGTTTGAGCGTCCTAGGTCTCTCCGTTCAAACGTTATCGCGTTCACATAGATAGTCAGCCAGTCAGTCAGTCAGTTGGCTTCAGAATCCACTGAAAACATTGGCTGGTAATCACAGGTTTATGTTGTGTGTACAGTTCAATTGGCTACCGGTAGTCAAAATTTAAATCACTGTCATTTTATTTTGAGATTGTCGAGAAAAAAGTGTTTCAGAAAAAAAAGAAAGTTTAGTCATATAAGACGGATTAAGAAGTATCGCGTTCGTCTTGTGTCAAGTAAACCCGAGTTCGAACCTGGGTACAGGGGATTTGTTCTCTCACTCTGCACTAGGCCTTGCGGTCTGAACGTAGAGTTTTTCGGTTGAGACGATAAACCGAGGTCCCGTGTGCCCATGCACTTAGCGCATGTTAAACCCAGTGGCAGCGAAAAAAATTGTCATTTGGTCCAAATTTACAACCCACCCCCCCCCCCCTTTCTTCTTCATCAGTCACACATAGATCGCATGCACACACAAAAATTGGGTGGTGCTCCTCTGGCTGCGACACGCTCTCCATGTGGGAGCATTCCGAATTTCACAGTCGCCTCTGTGACTATAAAGTACCCACTACTATTGATGATGGGGATTATCTTTTGAAGCAATGCTCAGAATGTTGATGGTGTGATGATGGAAATGATGTTTTGAATTGATGCCTAAAACAATGAAATAATGATAGATATGATGTTTTGAATTGATGCCTAAAACAATGATGATGTGATGTATGAAATGACGATTTGAAGTGATGTCTAAAATAATGATTAAGATTAAGATTAATATTATAGCCCCGTTGACAACAAAGGCCATTTCAGGGCTGTCACACTGAATGACTAAACATGAAAGTCAAACCACAAGAATATAATGACAAGAAACCAAAATACGAAAGTCAATCAAATAGATGACCCAAGAAACAAAAAGGCAAGTAAATGAAACCAAAATGGAACAAACCCACCAAGAGATAACTCAGAAAGAGAGAAAAGGCAGGTCCCAGGTCTGAAGGGTAGGCTGGAAAATTAAAGAATGACAAGTATGGTGCACAGTGGGACCACGCCCCACCCGGATGTAAGGGGGATAACTACCGCCCCATATCGGAGAGTGTGGGTGATGTCCCATATGCACTTTCGTTTTTAGCTATGTGCTATGGTATGGTTCCAGGTTGATTTAGGCTTATCCCAGGCAAACTCAACGTAATTGCGGACCAACTCAGCCGTTCAGATCAGATTCAAGCCACGGAGTGGACCATTGCCCATCAAGCTCTGGCTCTGGTTTGGAAGGTTTGGGGCAAACCAATGCTAGACCTGTTTGCGACCAAGTACAGTGCTCGCCTTCCACTGTACGTTTCCCCAGTGCGGGATCCTCAAGCGTTCACCCGCAACGCTTTCTTGATTCCCTGGACGGGAATGACTCTGTACACCTTTCCTCCGACGGCACTCATTCCAAGGGTCTTGGAAAAATGCCTTCGAGAGACTCCAGACATGATTCTCATCACTCCCATGTGGCCGACCAGCCACTGGTTCCCGGAGGTTCTGAACATGGCACGAGAAGGTCCACTTCATCTAGATCCCACTCCAGCCACTCTTCTGCAGCCAAGAAGCGGAGTGGGACATCCGTCCCCATCAAGGCTCAACCTAGTCGCTTGGCGACTATTCACTTAGGCCTCCATCGTCAAGGGTTCTCGACCCGCATGGTTGACTTTCTCGTCTCTTCCAGACGAAAGTCTACTAGCGATTTGTATGATCTACGCTGGGTCACGTGGTTTTCCTTCTAATCTGAGCGAAAGTTCGACCCTCTGCGTCCTTCCACGGTTCATTTTGTGGAATTTCTCTCTCACTTACGGCGTACTAAGAACCTCTCTTCTCAGACGTTGTCTGGTTACAGAGCAGCTCTGATTAGTACTATTTCTCTGGCTTTGGGAGCCAAGCATACAGAAAATCTTTCCGCTCTCCCAGTATCTCATTTTTTAGATGCCGTACGTCTCCAAGCTCCTTCGAGAACGGTTCAGTTTCCGCAGTGGGATGTCTTTTTGGTGCTCAACTATCTTAGGGATAAGTGCGAGCCTTTCAGTCACTCTCCCTAAAACTTCTTACATTCAAGACTGTTTTCCTCATTTCGCTAGCTTCTGCTCGTCGTATCAGTGGCATTCACGCTCTCAGCGGAATGTCCAAGGATATTGAGTTTGCTGAAGATTTGTCATCGGTATCCCTGTCCTTTCTCCCAGAGTTTAGGGCGAAGAACCAGGCGGGCGACGTCAGCTCTCCCTTAGTCTCCATCTCGAGTCTCTGCTCGGTGTTGGGTCCAGACGATGAAGATCGTTTTCTCTGCCCGGTGAGGACACTCAAGGCTTATCTAAGGCCTTTCGAGGCACAAAGCGCAGACTCTTTGTCTCCATCAATGACAAATACTGCAAAGATATTGCCAAAGGAACTGTGTCCAGATGGATTTTAGACGTAATCAAACTAGCTTACGCTAAGGCATCGGTCAAACTCCCTGACAATCCTATTAGGGCCCATGAAATTCGTGCCATTAGTTCATCTCTTGCTGTCGTTAGAGGCGCCCCTCTGGTCAGGGTCATGGCTTCGGCATACTGGAAATCTCAAAACACTTTTCTCCAGTATTACCTCAGGGACATCGCTGCTAAGGGCGATGATGATGCCTTCTCTATCAGGAAGGTGGTGGTAGCCCAGCTACCCGTCTCCCTTTGATGTAAGTCCTTATCTGTTTGTCAGTCCCTACATGATGTTGTGTCATGTACTTTGGTATATCATGTATATGATTGTTGGGGGGATTTCACTGTTTGTGATGTGTTGTAACTCCTTTGGGGATATTACATCATTTATTCGGTCTGGTGGAGTGGTTGTTTCGCATCACCCTCCTCCACAATGGGAATCTGCAGTTGTTTTGAGTGTTGGTCAGTATGGTTATAATAGATTGGTGGATTGGCATTAATCCTACTATCTATTATAACTTAATACTTACCAACACTCAAAACAAGAATGTTCCCTCCCAACCTGCCTCCTGATGCGATATGTAAAATTAAAAGAATGACAAGTATGGTGCACAGTGGGACCACGCCCCACCCGGATGTAAGGGGGATAACTACCGCCCCATATCCGGGAGTGTGGGTGATGTCCCATATGCACTTTCGTTTTTAGCTATGTGCTATGGTATGGTTCCAGGTTGACTTAGGCTTATGTTAATTCTACTATCTATTTTACCATTCCACTACACTTAAGTGCCCCACCCTCCTCCCGCCTAATGGATTTCTTTACGTCTTCCATTGTTGGGTTTGCTTATAAGAAAAGTGAGCTCACTGCTTAAACCGGAAGTAAGCATGATTGGGAGTTGGGGTGAAAATACAAACACCATAAAATTTCTGTCTTCCAAGCTGAACTTAGACGGCAAGAGATGGATCGCCTGCTTCAGCATACAGACTATGTACAGGTGTGGTGCTGAAGGCACCGAGACAAAGACGGAGACCTTGATGGTGAATTGGGTCCAACACTTTCAGGTATGAAGGTCTTGCAGCGCCATAAATCATGCATCCATAATCTAGCTTGGATCTGATCAGCACTCTATACAGATGGAGAAGCGTCTTGTTATCTGCGCCCCAATCCGTGTGCGCTATCACACAGAGGATGTTCATAGCTTTGAGACAGGAAGTTTTCAGATTCTGAATATGAGCTCTAAAATTTAATTTCTGATTAAAGGTGACTCCAAGAAATTTTGGGGAACTATTTGTACCAATAATCATAATGTCGCTGGTGATGTCAACGATGATGTTGATAGTCATGACACCACTGGTGATGTAAGTTATGATGTCATGGACGTTGCTGATGTCGACACGAGTACGAATGTAGGTATTGCAATTGTGGCGCTGATCTCTCTTTCCGTTAGTCTCCCCCCATCACCGAGTCTCACTGTAGATGGTTCAGCATCAAATCCACTCCTCACCTACACATCACCACCCAACGGTCAAAGCAGCAGGTATTTCTCCGGCCAATCAGAGAGAGGAGGTGACCCCTCCCCACCCCTCCTTGCGCGACGAGAGTTCTCCCCCTTCATTAGATTTTGCCTTCCTGAGGAAATGAGTGAGTGGTGGGTGAATGAAATACAAATGCTTACGGAGAGGGTGTTCGGCCATCTTTAAAACGACCAACAGCATGGAGCGACACATTCACCGAGCTCATTTGGATCGGGACAGCGAAATTGAGCTGTTGGACCACGAGGTGGAATTCTACTACGATGAAATTAAAGACGACAGCAACATCAAGGGAGACAACCTTTTGCAGTGCATCACAGAATAGTCGGCCAGCATGCACGCATCATCATTGTCTTCTTCGCCACTACCGCCAGAGGGCGTGCCCGAATCGTTCAGTGCATCGTCCGCTGCCGACCATGACTATCTGAGACAAGATGAAAATTCTCCAGCAGACAAGCGTCTTCGAGGCTTGCAATGGGTGAAAGACCTGTATTGCAGAACTCTTCTACCATCAATGCCGCTACCAGTCTCCCCATCATTATTCTCGACGGCCAGATTCAAGGCTCGCTTTTCTGGCACTCCCCTAGCGGCCTGAAGGCGTGTCCAGCTCAGCAATCCACAGAATAAAAATCATGTTGCTAAGATCCCAATCCACCGAATAAAATCATGTTGCTAAGAGCCCTATCCACCGAATAAAATCATGTTGCTAAGAGCCCAATCCACCGAATAAAATCATGTTGCTAAGAGCCTATCCACCGAATAAAATCATGTTGCTAAGAGCCCTATCCACCGAATAAAATCATGTTGCTAAGAGCCCTATCCACCGAATAAAATCATGTTGCTAAGAGCCCAATCCACCGAATAAAATCATGTTGCTAAGAGCCTATCCACCGAATAAAATCATGTTGCTAAGAGCCCTATCCACCGAATAAAATCATGTTGCTAAGAGCCCTATTCAACGAATAAAATTATCAACAAGCCTGAATTCATACAATACAGTTACTACCTGAAGACGTTGAAACTAATGTTGCAGTTCTGTTGTTTGGTAGTCAAAACAAAAATCAAACAGAAAATAGGGAAATATTTTCTACAGTCTGTAGATTTATTCAGATATCCAAAAGGTTTGCTATTGATTAATTACTTCCCTGTGATCAGCTTTATGCCAATTCGATTTAATCGAGGTCACGTGGACTTGTGGTCCTGGCTGAAAATATGCTGAGAATGTGCTTCAAATAATTGATTGTCTTGACACTTAATCAAAAATGGTTTTATACTTTTTGGAGTTCAATGCCTCTTGCCCCCTCAATTTCATTTCATTTTCAATTTCAATTTCTATGTTATTGTTGTTCTTGTTGTTGCTTGCTTGTTCGTGCACATTTTGTATGCTATCATTTTCATTATCATGTTGTTCCATTCCCTTATTACTTGTGGCAGCCAATATTGTATAATCTACTTGTGTTTGAGCGCCTTGTATAAGCTTTAAGCTTGTGCTCGTCCCAATTTGTTTATGTTGCTGCTTTACTATGTGTTGTTCAAAACAAATTCGTTTAAAGAATAAAATTATGATAGTAATAGCGTCAATCACCAAATAAACCATGTTGCTAATAGCCTCCATCCGCCAACAAAAATCATGTAGCTAATAGCTCCATCCGTGAAACAAAATCGTGTACCCAAAAGCCACATCTATGAAGTAAAATCATGTTGCTAATAGCTTATCCACCAAATAAAATCATGTTGCTAAAAAATAAGTGAAAAATCAGCTGCAGTACCTAAGGCACAAAACGTTGGAGTTTTCTCTTTCACAGGTACCTCATTTTCTTTACCCACCATTTTTACGTTCATGTTGCTAATAGCTCCATCCATGGAAAGAAATCATGTTGCCAATAGCCAACACCACGGGGGAAAAAAGTTCATATAGCCTGTTGCACCGAATAAAATCATGTTCCCCATTCTCACATCCAACATAAATAATGCTGTTGCTAATAGGCCCATACAACAAAACAAATCATGTGTAGCCCAGTATTCCGAATAAAGACGTGTTACTTACAGCCCCATCCACGGAATAAAATCATGTAGCCAATAGCTCCATCCACCATGTAAAATCATGTTGCAAATAGCCCCATCCACGGAATAAAATCATGTTGCTAATAGCCCAAACCACCATGTAAAATCATGTTGCTAATAGCCCAATCCACCATGTAAAATCATGTTGCTAATAGCCCAAACCACCATGTAAAATCATGTTGCTAATAGCCCAATCCACCATGTAAAATCATGTTGCTAATAGCCCAAACCACCATGTAAAATCATGTTGCTAATAGCCCAATCCACCATGTAAAATCATGTTGCTAATAGCCCAATCCACCATGTAAAATCATGTTGCTAATAGCCCAATCCACCATATAAAATCATGTTGCAAATAGCCCAATCCACCATATAAAATCATGTTGCAAATAGCGCAATCCACCATATATAATCATGTTGCAAATAGCCCAATCCACCATATAACATCATGCTGCAAATAGCCCAATCCACCATGTAAAATCATGTTGATTGTAGCCCCACCCATAGAATGAAATGTTGCTAATAGCCCCACCCATGAAGCAAAATCATGTAGCCAATAGTCCTATCCTCGAAAAAAATTCATGCTGCTAATAGCCCAATCCACCATGTAAAATCATGTTGCTAATAGCCCAATCCACCATATAAAATTATGTTGATTGTAGCCCCACCCATAGAATGAAATGTTGCTAATAGCCCCACCCATGAAACAAAATCATGTAGCCAATAGCCCCATCCACGAAATAAAATCATGTTGCTAAAACTGCAATAGCTTTATCCACGGAATAAAATCATGTTGCTAATAGCCCAATCCATGGTGTTGAAAGGATTGAAAAGGGGGGGGGGGGGGGGGGGGGGAAGGGGTTGCAGGACTACAGAGGAGGGGAAGGAACACAGAGATATATTTTTCTCCAATTAACCACAGGACCACATGGGGTGGTTTATTTGGTGTTTATTTCAAGCTCAGCAGAACACACAGATCAACAAGGAGGATCGCTCCCAAAAGGAGGATGTGCAGAAAAGTGCACATTATAGTATCCACCCCCTGCTTTTTGAAAGCAATGTCCCCACTGCTGCTAGACTTAACCCTGTGTGTTCTATGTCAATGGTGAGAATAGTTCTCGAAGAACATCAACACAGATAACAGAACGAAATTTGGAAGCAAGTCCCAAACATAATGAGGACATAATATAGGGCAAATAAAAATTTACAACCTTGGTGTTTAACCGCACACATCGCAACAAAAATAAACACAACAGACTTAAAACCAAGAACATCTGTCAACACTGGACACAACTTCTTTGCCCACACAATTAGAAAGATCAAAACAGACAAGCAAGATTAATATCTAACATAAAACAAAATGTGCATAAGTCAAAACAACACAAAAGTACAATAAAACAAAAATCAATGCACACAAGCTATCAAATGATTTAAACAAAGGAAAAAATTAACATAATCAGCCAACAGAAGCAGAATCCCCTCTACCCAGCCATAGTCCTATGTGGACATCTTTTGAACTTTACTGTGGTGTGTGGCTCACCTACAGTACCTGGGGTAGTTAACTTGTGCACTCCAAGTTTCGGATGAGACTGAGTGCATCTGTCCTGCATTCTGGCCAGTGCCGGAATGCATGGCTCTTTTAGATGAGACACATGGGTGTCCTGTGTTTGAAATGTTGGCTGTCCTGTCTTTGTTCCCAAAACTGGTGAAATGGGCAGCCGCATCCATCCACTACAACCAGGATCATCATCACCAACACATAATATATTGGGAGATGACTCCTTGACCTTAGGCTCCTCATCTGAATGACAATCTTTTGGGAGAATGTCCGAACCCCACTCAGGGTTTGAGCCTACTACAGACTGAGCTGTCCTATTCTTGCCCCTTTTCTTTCCTCTGCCCCGTCTCCTTTTCCTGCCTGAAAACAAAACACAATCGCAAATAACAGCTAATGTGTCCTGCATTATCCTCTCTTCCAAGACAGACAGCTGATTAATAGATTGTCCTGGCTCGTTTAGCAGGCTTGATGCTTGCTGTTGCTCTTTCCGATGGTCCTCTTCAAGCTCTCTCCCACCTGAGAGCTTCATCCCTAGCCTGAAAAAAGGTGGTATCAGGCTTCCGTTTAACCATACTGCGAAGGTCCCTCCCCAGTTCCTGATTATTCAGCTCATCAACGAACTTGTCCCTTGCCAAATTGGCAGCAAGGGCCCATGGATCCTTGAGACTGATGGCTCTCTCCATATCCCTCAATGCATGTGAGTAGTCCAGAATGGACTCCTCTGGCCCCTGGTCACGCATGCAGAACTCTGACATCAGGGATGTCAGGCGCCTTCCATCACCAAACACTGTCAGGAGGATCTTGATGATCTTCTCCGGAGTGTTTGTTTTCTCCAGCTCCCTCAGATGGATTGCCAGCCGAGCTGTCCCCGTCAGATGGCAGTAGATGAAATACGCTGCCATCTCGCTGCTCATTGGATAAGCAGCCAGAACCCGCTTCACCTCCTTGATGAAGCTTTCAGCAGATCCATCTGCAGAGTCCCCAGAAAAATAGGGCAGCTCAGGTGGAGGCATTGCCATCACCATCTTCAGGGTTGTTGGGCTGAGTTGGGCTTCGGTCTGGCCATGGGCTTTCCTGGGCTCTACTCTGGGCTGTGTTTTGGACTTTGTTCTAGACTGTGTGCTGCTGAACTATGATAAACACCTTACCTGCGATCCTGCTCGCAGAGCAAGTTGTTGAAAGGTTGAAAGGGGGGAAAGCGGGTTGCAGGACTTCAGAGTAGAGGAAGGAACATAGATATATCTTTCTCTCCAATTAACCGCAGGGCCACATGGGGTGGTTTATTTGGTGTTTATTTCAAGCGCAGTAGAACAAACAGCCCAACAAGGAAGATCGCTCCCAAAAGGAGGATGTGCAGGTAATGAGGCAGCAGGACAAGAGACTGGTTTCGACTAGGATTACGCTCTATGTAGTCTATCCAACAAAGAAATGTAATGGCCTGATAGCCCATTGGTCGATTCTCCAACAGATGTAAAATGTAACGTCTTATAGTCAGAATTAAATTACCATTTTGTCTATTTCCTGATCAATAACAAATAAACAATACCATCAAATAAAGTCATGTTGCTAGTAGCCTCATCCATGAAATAGTCATGTTGCTAGTAGCCTCATCCATGAAAACAAGTCATGTTGCTAGTAGCGTCATCCATGATATAGTCATGTTGTAGGTAGCCTCATCCATGAAATAAAGTAATGTTGCTAGTAGCCTCATCCATGAAATAGTCATGTTGCTAGTAGCCTCATCCATGATATAAAGTCATGTTGCTAGTAGCCTCATCCATGATATAAAGTCATGTTGCTAGTAGCCTCATCCATGGAATAAAGTCATGTTGCTAGTAGCCCCAACCACAAAATACAATCATGTTGCTGATAGCCCAACCCATGGAATGACAATGTTGCTGAAAGCCTTATTCACTGAATAAAATCATGTTGCTCATGCCCTTATTCGCCGAATAACGTTGCTAATACTTAGATCTACAGAATAAAATCACGTTGCTAATAGCTACATCAACCGAATAAAGTCATGTTGCTAGTAGCCTCATCCATGAAATAAAATCATGTTGCTAGTAGCCTCATCAATGAAATAAAGTCATGTTGTAGGTAGCCTCAGCCATGAAATAAAGTCATGTTGCTAGTAGCCTCATCAATGAAATAAAGTCATGTTGTAGGTAGCCTCATCAAGGAAATAAAGTCATGTTGCTAGTAGCCTTATCAATGAAATAAAATCATGTTGCTAGTAGCCTCATCAATGAAATAAAGTCATGTTGTAGGTAGCCTCATCCATGAAATAAAGTCATGTTGTAGGTAGCCTCATCAATGAAATAAAGTCATGTTGTAGGTAGCCTCAGCCATGAAATAAAGTCATGTTGTAGGTAGCCTCAGCCATGAAATAAAGTCATGTTGCTAGTAGCCTCATCAATGAAATAAAATCATGCTGTAGGTAGCCTCATCCATGAAATAAAGTCATGTTGCTAATAGCTACATCAACCGAATAAAGTTTTTACTTGATAAGTTTCTGACTGACTTATAATTTTTAACAAAAAGTATTTTAAACAAAAAACTTTGATCTTGTTTTACCTTTTTTTTTATAATCCTTTTTAATACGTGGTGAGATTTAACGTGGTGACAGCCCTGAAATGGCCTTTGTTGTCGACGGGGCAATAATTTTAATCTTAATCTTAACCGAATAAAGTCATGTTGTTAGTAGCCTCATCCACGAAATAAAATCATGTTGCTAGTAGCCTCATCCACGAAATAAAATCATGTTGCGAAAACTGTAATAGCATTATCCACGGAATAACATCACGTTATGTTGCTAGTAGCCCCATCCATGAAATAAAATCATGTTGCTAGTAGCCCCAACTTAGTACAGAATAAAATCATGTTGCTAATAGCTACAATAACCGAATAAAGTCATGTTGCTAGTAGACTCATTCGTGAAATAAACTCATGTTGCTATGCTAGTAGCCTCAACCATGTGAAATAAAATCATGGTGCTAGTAGCCCCAACCACATAACACAATCATGTTGCTAATAGCTAAATCTACGGAATAAAATCATGTTGCTAATAGCTCCTCATTCAACAAACAAGACCATGTTGCTAATAGCCCAATCCATTGACTAAAGTCGGGCTACTTTCTTACCCTGAGCTGATGGCCCTGGGTCTGGAACACTTGGTGGAGGAACTCCCCCCCCCCCCCCAGGGTGCGCCCCTTAAGGACATGCAGGTCCTTGCATGTTCTGGGGAAGTTTGGGGCACTGGAGTACATGGGGCAGAACGGCTTCCTTCACGGGGATATCAAACCCAAACAATTTCTTGATGGGATTACACGACCCTGTCAGTTTGAAGTTAGGCGACTTTGGAATGGCTCGTGTCGACTGAGATGCAAATAATGAATGTGAGCTATTGGTGGGCATCTTTTGCGTGCGTGTGTGTGTGTGTGCGTGTGCGTGTGCGTGTGCGTGTGCGTGTGTGTGTGTGTGTGTGTGTATTCAGTTTAACATGCGCACGTGTGTGTGTGTGTGTGCGTGTGCGTGCGCGTGTGTGTGTGTGTGCGTGCGTGTGTGTGTGCGCGCGTGCGCGCGCGCGCGCGTGTGTGTGTGTGAACTACTGTGTCGTTGTTGTTTCTTCTAAACACCACAATCGCTCAACATCAAAATCTAGTTTACGAGGGATCGCAACATAACGGTGTACTTTACGAACATGAAGATTTGGAATGTATTAAAGAATACGATGAACGGAGAAACACTGTACCTAAATGCACAACAAATGGCTGCCCTGGCCGCGCTATGCTAAAAAAAAGATCAAATGACATTCACAAAAACCCACACTCAACCATTAACAACAGAATGTTGTGTGAGATTACAGTTGTTTTTGCTCATGATTCAAAACATCCTCATAAAAGTGCAAATTTGGGGGTGACGCTTTGAGTGTGTAGAAACGGTGCTAAGACAAAATAAACAAATCTCTGCTGCTTGCCTGTTTTATCAGTACCTCCCATAGTGTGAATGCAACCAACAGAATGTCGTGTGAGATTACAGGTTTTCAGTCATGGTTTAAGACGTCGTGACTTTAGTGCAGAGGTGGGAGTGACGCGCTGAGTGTGTTGAGATCTTACAAAGACAAAGACAAAATAAATAAATCTCTGCTGTTTGCCTGTTTTGTCAGTACCTCCCATAGTGTAAATACATGCAAGTTGCCTTTCATTAATATCGACCAATGCTACAGAGCTCAAAGCGCGCGCGCGCGCGCACACACAAACACAACACACACACACTGACACACACACAATAATGTAGTTCTAATTTCGTTCGCAAAATACACAAAGCAATTTTCTTTTTTTCTCCTTTTTTTTTGGGGGGGGGGGGATTCTTTCCGTCTCTGGAATAAAGAAAGATAATTTATTAAAAGGTACTTGACCGAAGGGTAGGAGACAGTGTTGGAAAAATGGTACAACAAAGAGTAGCAGTGGAGAGGGAAGGGGAAGGGGGCACATGGGAACAAGGGGATGGGGGTGGGGGATTAAGCAGCAGCTAGTGGTTGATCAAACCAGCATTGGCAGGTCTTCTGCTGAGGGCGTTCGACCGAGTAAGACCCAAGTACAACTTTACACCACACCATCACCTCCATCTACACGCTTACTTCCCTTTCTACCCAACCATTCCCTTCTCCCCTGTCCCCCCTCCCCCTTTCCCTGCCACAACATCCTTTTCCTGCTTTACCATTCTATTTTTCAAATGTATTTTTGTCTTATAAACTTCTGCTGTTTGTAACTTCATCTGTTTGTGTTCAAGTTGTTTTTTCTCTCGTCCATGTTTTAAAAACGGTCTCTTTATTATATTTCTTGTGTTCTTGCTCACGGTCATTTAAATATAAAAAAACAAAAATACCTTTGGTAATTTTCAACAAGCTACTGCTTGTCTTTTTCAACCTTGTCTGACTGGCTGTGGTGGGAGCTGTTGGTGTTGTCCACTGAGTTGTTATTTGTGGGGTGAGAACTGTTCATGAGGTCTCTGTATTATGTTCATGTGCATGCAAACCTCCAGCCCACAACCTCATCCCTCCGCCGTCCTGTGATCGAACTTTATTCGTCCTCTTTCCACCTTTTCCTCCGTTCTCTTTCTTCTCTCGACATCAGTTTGATTGCCCCCGCTCTTACTGCGTTCCTCATCTTTCTTCGAACTTCACCCGCCCCCCTCCCTCACTAACCGATCCCACTCCCCATTATTTTTTTGTCCTAAGTACCATTCCAAATAAGACTGACCAAAGGATATCTTGGTCATCAGCAGGGGAGGGTGGTGGTGGTGGTAGAAAGGGAGTGTTTGGGATCGGTTGGAGGGGAGGTGGTTGTGAGGGTAAAACAACAGAACTGGGAGCTTTGCCCCAGGGGAAGGCATACGTCAGGGTCGCGGGGTACAGAAAGGCTACCCCCTCCACATGAGAGAGAGAGAGAGAGAGAGAGAGAGAGAGAGAGAGAGAGAGAGAGAGAGAGAGAGAGAGAGAGAGAGAGAGAGAGAGAGAGAGAGAGGGAGGGAGAGGGGGATTTTCTCAGAGATAATAAAGTATTGTGATGACCACACAAGATGTGCTTGAAGGAATAAGAGAGCATTCAAAGCCTTCATGGTCTCCTGAGCCATTAGTTAGTTAAAGCAATGCGAGAGAGAGAGAGAGAGAGAGAGAGAGAGAGAGAGAGAGAGAGAGAGAGAGAGAGAGAGAGAGAGAGAGAGAGAGAGAGATTACAAATCGAATGAAAAGTGAATTGTTTTGTTACCAGGCTATGATATAAGCATACTGAGTGCTGCTTTTTAAAATCAACCCTGGGGTAAAATAATTCAATAAGAAACAATGAGAGGGAGATGGGTTCTTTTTTGTAAACACCATGAAGGACGGGGCAGCAAATAACTTGATTTTCAACAATGGCTCCAACCCACCTGCGTGCGCATCTCGACCATTCCAACGGAAGTGTCGCCATCTTAGTCCTTATTTGTGTGTAAACAAAGTGAAAATGTTATCTAAATGTGTAAAGAAAACATCCAGATGTTATAAATACAGTTTAGATAAGTTTCGAATTGGAACAGCCAAATACGCAGCATCGATCTGGCATTTTTCAAAAAAAGGTAAGGACTAAGATGGCGGTCTCCCATAATATGGCGCTTCTTGTGGCCGGATATGACGACACGTGGGTACTAGCCATACAGCGATATGAAATTTTGTCATTGTCTTATGATTGGATATGCCGATTTTTAAATGTGCCTGGGACACTGTAATGAGCTTCCGTAAAGGCCTATATCTAAAACCATTGTAAGGCTCCATTTTAAGCATTAGGCCAAATGCAGTATAATTATATTTATTTTTGTTATGTCTTGTCATGTGGTCAATCCATGTTTAGGATTCCATTGCACAGTAAGTGTCTATTCCCAGCACTGATATAAAATTTTAAAAAAGGTATTTGTCCCATGGATTCAACTCCTTAGATTGACAATACGAATGAAAACCAAACTGACAAACTTATTCTTAAAGACCCAGTGACGCACCACGATTAAGTCCCTTGTTGTGTTTTCTGGGTATCTATGACCCACATACAAATTTCCCCAACTCGAAATTGAGGCTGTTCTTTAAACTAATATTTCGGTTTGAATTTGGGGCCATTTATATGGGAGTCAGACTTGGTCAAAACAAGATTTATTTCCAGTTATAAGAGGGAAAACACGTGAAACCCGTGATTTTGACACGTGATCTGGTGGATCTTTAATAAAAAATTAAAAGTACCTTCCGGCACGCAATCTTCCATAGTGGTTTCCGTTGGCGTGGAGGGTAAGAATAGAAAGCAACAAAAAACAAAAAAAACAGGAAGGGGGCTGGGGTGGGTGGGTGTATGTATCTAGGTTTTACTAGACTGAAGAGGACAGTTTAGGTCACTTGGTGGATTCTAACGAACTAAAGACATTCAAATGCACATGTCCAAAGCGCGTCAAGACTATACGTCTACAGGACATTGGAGTAAACCCCCCCCCCCCCCACACACACACACACACAAAGAACGAACAAAGCAGAGAGAAAAGAAGAATTAAAAGAAGAAGCAAAAGACGATAGTATCACTACAAGACCAAACAATAAAGGGAAAAAAGGAAACAAAAAGTTGGAGGGAAAAAAACTCAGCCCAGCACAAAACAAAACAAGAAGACAAAAACCACATACTGACCACATAAAAAGAAAGACAAAGAAAACGAAAGAAGAAAAAAATCTAGAGAAAAAAACACTAGCCCCGGAGCGGCGATTATTCGGTACAGTGAGCGGGTTGTGTTTTTGCCGTTCCCCTCCCCTTCCGCCCCCCAACCCCCCTTTCCCTCCCAGTCTAATTCCATACCCTCTACTCAAGGGACCAGTTGACCCCCCCTCCCCCACTCTCTCTCTCCTCCTGGTGTCGCTTTCTCCCCCTCTCTTTGAGGGTTGATGTGGCGTAGGTAATGTGAGGGGACGGGTAAATGCGGCCGGCCTTCGTCGGGTACTCTTTTGCTCCACCCGACAACCTCCACCCCTCTCGACCATCTACCCGACAATTAATCCACCCGAAAATATAACCTGTATCGCCAGAAGTAGCCGGGTGGCCAGCGTAACACTGAACAGCACCCTTGCCCGTTTCTCTGCATCCTCATGATGCTCATGGAAGGGTGTTATATTTGTGAATGAAAATGGGGTTTAACGTCCACTTGGCTGCAACCAGCACATGTGAGACGAGCCATCAACCAACCACCATTAACAGTGATGCATTGTGTTATGATATTTTGATCCGCCAAACGCTTATATTCGGCTACAGATATTCTGGAATATTTTGAGCGTTTGTTGATTGACTTGGAAATAATTGAAAGCAACAAAGGTGGCACTAAGATATACTTTCAGAGATCTTCTATACGTCTATTAGGCCCGATCAGCCACCAGAGACAAAAGTAAAATAGGATGAAATGTTCTTGGTATAAAAAAAAAGCATAGGCCTATCGTGCTACAAGGGGAGTTTGAGCAAGGAGACTGGTAGTGGTACGCTAAATGGTTGATGTTTTACGTTTAATGTATCATCAGTCTCCTCGGTTTCAGTCGTAACGTTGGTCAAACTCACATTACTAAGCCAGTTAACGCGCGGCACTGAGATACAATTAACTATACAAGTGGCATCTGTCACACTTCTCTACAGTTCCCATTTCAGTTTCTGTCCTCCGTATTTGTATAAATCTTCTTTGTGTCGTGTTTTTTTATTTTTAACTGTCTCCCTAATCTTTATAACTATTGTGAGCCTTTTTTTCTGCCTATAAATTGCTGGTATTTGACGTGCAAGTGCAGTCGATTGATCATGAAGCCTGATGAAGTATTGTAATAAATACGAAAGCTTGCAATGAACAGTGTTGTGTTTTGGTTGACCATCTTAAATAATCGTTATAATGCATTACAATTAATTTATTTCATGTACTTGTCATATGCCAAACATTGTAAAATAACGACTTTATTAATCGAGACTTTGAGGACATTTTTAGATCAACTATGTCCTCTAATAACCTCGCTGTCACCCATGACTCCTTGCACAGATTCAGACCACCTCTCTGACGCCTCACGGGGATCTACCTCCACAGCAGTGTACGGAAGATCAATAAGGAGGGAAGATGGGAACCGTTATACTTCAGAGACGAAAGTCCTATCTATGATAGCGAAGCCTCTTCTTCATACGTAAACGTTTTTTCGGGACTTTCCTGGTGTTGCACTGCCTCCGGGCATTGCCTCCAGGATCGTTCCCACCATCTTTATATCTATTAATGTCCCACATGTGTCTGTTCCAGACCGGAAGACGTTCATCATCATCTTCTTACGTGGCCAAAATCAGTCCCAAAACGATTCCAAATCTGAGCACGATTTGATCTGTTTGCAAGAAGTTAAGAATTTATTTTATTTTTACATTGTTTACAGTCCCGTCAACAGCAATGGCCTTCTCATGACTATCACCACAGAAGTTCGGAGAAGAGAGAGAGCCAACTTTGAACTCCGTCAAAGAGCGGAGTTTTTATAATGCATTTCCTTTATTACGAATTTCTCGGGCCCTTTAAAGGAGCTCCCTGACGGATGAGTTTTTGCAAGAAACACGTCGAGATCACCAGGGAAACACCCTTTACAGAGATCGCAATACTCACTTTGCTCTGATTTCCTAGAAATCAAACCGTCAAATAGGCGATTCCTCCTTGGCCGAGGTGCTGGAAGTCAAATTATCTCACCCAAAGAGAAGGCGTGTGTCGTCTCTTTTGTAATGGCCGCCAAATCGTTTGCAGGAAAATTTCGCAATACAAGCCTTTTTTTAAAAATAAATTTTATACAGTTTATCTAAAGGAGTCTTTCTGGTGATCTCGACGTGTTTCTTGCAAAAACTCATCCGTCAGGGTGCCCCTTTAAGATACAATTTTTCTACTTCAACTACCATTTGTTTCTAAACCGGGTCCCTCTAAACCTGTAGGACCCAGTGTCGTTTACGTATCATACTGCAGAACTCCCCTCCTCCTGTACAAATGTCTGGGTTTTTTTTTGGTGCCTTTGACTTCAGGAGATTAATCGTGTGACATGTGCTTCTTATGTATTCCTGAATAAATATGTTGAGATGTATAAAATATACATCTATCTTATTGTCATGTGTAAATGATAAGTCTAATGAGCACACTATAAGCTTTAAGCTTGTTGCTCTAATTGTCATATAGGCCTATGGGAACACTTGACTTAGAATCAATTTGTTCAAAACCCTTTCATCGCCACTGTCGCCTCTTGGCACCACAATGATTTAACAGCCATGTCACTAACACTAGTAAAAGGCATCAAATGAGGGTCTGCTGACCAGTGACTTTATGTTCTTAATTTTGGGAGGTAAGGACAGGTCCTATTTTATGCATGTCATAAAGGAACCCCCACTATTACAGACAAAATCTTTTCTCTACCCGGGTAAGTTTAATGGTAAATTTTGGCTGAGGAAGGGCTAGCGTTTAAAGGGTTAAACCAGTCGAACGCGAGCAGGGTGGGTTAGAGGAAACAAAATAATGCAGACTGGTCTATGTGCAGCGCTGTCTTCGTCACACATAGAACCAGCACACTCATTCAAAACGAACAGTCACTGTGCCGGATGACTCGTGGCCCAAATCAAAACCCTTTCCGTATTAAAGACCCCCCCCCCCCCCACCCCCCACGTCACGTGTCATATTCCCTCTTATGCTTGGAAAACACTAAGATTTCTTACCAGCTATAAGAGGGAAAACACGTGAAACCCGTGATTTTGACACGTGACGTGGGGGGTCTTTAAGGCAGAAAAAAAAGCATGTAATTTGCTTATTCACTGAATATTTTAATCTTGATTTCGGCAATGGACCAGAAAATAAAAGCCACATAACTGCCTTTGCCTCTGAAGATGGTCTTCGCAGGCTGGGTTCAGCTTCAATGTTTTCTTACGGATGGTAACTTCGTCTGCAACCCTTCCCCCTTTTTAGGTCTGTCACGTGTATTGTACAATCTTTTTTTATTAGTTTTATTTATTGTGCGTCACTCTTCTGATGACATCCTCCTCCTCCACCTACTTTTATTATTGTCCCCACAGCAGAGGAACCAAAATATTAGTTCATATCTTGCTTTTAGCTAAGTAAAGAATGAAATAGTGAGGCCAAGAGAGGGGGTTACAAAATTGAACAAAGGGGGATAACTCTAATTAACTCCCCTCCACCAAAGTTGATTACGATACCAATCATCTAGCAATGCGTGGATCAGAGCCAAAGGGAGACAAAGGAAGTATTCTCAAAAAAGAATGTGCCAAGTTCGCCTTTATGATCCTTCACCCACACAGTACACATCAACAATGGTGGAGAGGACGACATACAAACAAATCAACATCTATCCAAGAGTGGCATAGCCTTCTAACCTTGAATATGTTACACATAAACAACACACAACAAAGCTATGTAGTTTCACAGTCGCATGCATGCAACTTGGGAGATTAAGATTATGATTAAAATTATAACCCCGTCGACAACAAAGGCCATGTCAGGGCTGTCACCACGTTCCATGTCACCACGTTGCATCTCACCACGTTACATCTCACCACGTTACATCACACCACGTTACATCTCACCACGTATTAAAAAGGAATAAAAACAAGGTAAAACAAGATCAGTCTTTTGATTAAAATACTTTTGTTAAAAACCATTAATCAATCACAAACTTAGCAAGTAAAAACCAGAAACTTGAGAGGAAACCCAGACGTCACATGGATGGCGATGGAAGAAGCACCAAGGCGAGCTACTCGTTCTAGTTAGTTAATTAGTCGTTTATAGTCCTGTCAACAGCTACGGTCATCTCAGGACTATCGCTATGTAAAGATCGCACCAATTAGGCCTACAACAGAACAAGCATGAATTCATCTGACCAACGTTTAACAACTACTCGTTCTCTGATCACACGCCGCAATGGTGAGTGATGTCATGAAGGATCACGAAGAAGATGCATCTCTCTCTCTCAATCTCTCTCTACTTTATGATTGGGGCTAGTGGCCTAAAGAAAATAAACCGTTGTTCATTGTTCTCTCTCTCTCTCTCTCTACTTTATGATTGTGTGTTCGTTTATGTTTGCTTGTTTGCGTAGCTTTTTGTTGTTTTCTTATGCTTGTTTGTATTACGCCCGTTTGTAACCCCATCCCCATGACATGGGCATCATGGCCTGGTGCATTAAACCATCCGAATCTCTCTCTCTCTCTCTGTGTCTCTCTCTCGTTCTGTCTCTCTCTCTCCTCTCTCTCTCTCTCTCTCTCTCTCTCTCTCTCTCTCTCTCTCTCTCTCTCTCTCTCTCTCTCTCTCTCTCTCTCTCTCTCTCTCTCTCTCTCTCTCTCTTTGTATGTGTAATATCATGCCTTGCCATGTTTGTATTATATGTTCGTATATATGTACCAAGGACAGATTGGAAGAATAGGCGTTGCCTAAAATCTTTATCCTTGAAAAATAAAGTTAAAGTTTTCAAGTTCTCTCTCTCTCTCCCTCTCTCTCCCAGACGGCTGGCAAGGATCTAGAGCCTAATCGTCACCAGAGCCCTCTTTGCTCCCAAAAGGGGGTCACCCTTCTCGCAGACCGCAACAGCCCCAGACACACACTTCCAGACGGCAGGCCACATGACACCCCCTTGTTTACAAAACGCCCGCCTCGTGCACCGCCCGTCTTTTTCAATCGGGCCCCCCCCCCCCCCCCCCCCCCCTTCCTTGGGGCCTGTCTTCAAGAACCGTGTTCGTCCGAGCGTGAAGGCATCGCGCCGTCTTGGAAGACTGTCCCCTCTCTCTGTGTCTGTCTGTCTGTCTCTCTCACTCCGTGGATAGATTCATTGAATCCTTTGCAATAAAACGTCATTTCATCAATTTCACACTCAACTGAGCCCTGGGCTCGCCGCGCCCCGCGCCCCACCCCCTGAAGATTTCATAAATTTGATGTATCGCCTCATTTCAAGGGGAGGAAGGCCCTCCTCCTCCTCTTCTCCACGAGCCGTGATTTATGGAGAAAAGGTCAGAGTCATTTTTAGACTGCACCCCCACTCCCTTCTCTATTTCTTTCTAAAATCCTCTCTCTCTCTCCCTCTCTCTCCACTCTCCCCAAGTCCCAACAGCTTCCCAAGTTTATTCTTATTAAATTGACTGGGTTGTCTTCGATGCCCCCCCCCCCCCTCCATCTCCTCCCTACCTCCCCCACCAGCCCAGCACTTTCTTAAGACAATGGGGGCAGTGTCCCAGTGTTGTGGCCGCAGTGGTCGCGGTGCCAGACTGGTCGCCTTGATCAGTGGCTGTTCGTTTTAACACCCGTCACCCGGCCCAGGGAACTTAAGTGCTCTAATTTCCCAGGTTCGCGCGAGATTGACTTTAATTGAATTACGGCCCCGACTGGCTCGGGGGCTCTCGCGCTCCACCACCTTTCATGGCACACTGTCCGCCAGGGGGCCAGGTCGCCTGGAGGATTGCTCCTCTTCCTCCTCCTCCTAGATACCAGACCCAGACCCCCCGAAGAAAAAAAACCCGGGTCTCCTGAGAGGCCTTGAATTCCGTTACAGTTGACTGCGTTTTGATTCCGT
>JAGGCT020001355.1:0-25000 GCA_017654935.2 Phymorhynchus buccinoides
ATTTTATAATATAGTTTGTAATTTATTAGTCATATTATGAGGCGCAAGGGTCTTAGTCATGAAAAAATATACATATCACCTTATACAGTGGACCCCCCCCTTATACGACCTTCAAACATCATCCCAAATGAGGTCTTATATGGGAGGGAGTTGCATAAGTGAGGTAATTTTAATACTTACAAAGAAGGGCAATGTCTCAGAGAAGTAGGTCTTGTTAGGAAGGGGGTCTTACTAGGGAGGGGGTCTTATAATTGGGGGGTCTTTAGGGAGGTTCCACTGTAGTCCATACAAAAAGAGAGTAAATGTTAGCAGGAGATCGTATAAGAATGTTCTGATTTATTCTCTAATTCAAATTTTTGATTCATAGCATGGTGTTCAACTTGCAATGCTAGTGTTCTTTTAACCTATTGATTGCCTTGTCTTTAGATTTACTGAAGCTTACAGGTGCATCCACGATGTCTATGGAAAGCGATCAACAGCTGCCTCATTCTGTGTTTGCAATTTGTGTTAGCTAGTCGATCAAAGAAAAGCTTTTTTTAATGGTTACGCATTTTGTCTACATCTCAGTGCAAGCTTTGGTGAAAACTAAATAGCGACCAGCATGCGATTGAAGTATCAATTTGCACTTTCATTGTGTCTGTGTTGATGTTGCTAATTAATGTATGTTTTTATAAAGCATGCTGTTTGGTATTTTATATGGTAACAGACCTGAGAAGACCATTGCTTTTGGTGTGACTTTAACCCTTTCACCGCCAACATCGCATTTTTGCACCACAATGATTGAACACCCATGTCACTAAAAGGCATCAAATCAGGGTCTGTTATCCAAAGACCCTATTCTCTTAATTTTGGGAGGCAAGGATAGGCCTTACTTTAAATATGTCACAGAAGAATCCCCAATATTACAGACAGATTTTTTTCTCTACCCAGGTAAGTTTAATGGAATTTTTTTGCTGAAAAATGACTGGCGGCGAAAGGGTTAAACATTGTAAAATAACGTAAATAAGATATGCTTCTGTACATTATATTTTTTGTTTTGTTTTTGCTTTTGCAAATAGCTGCTGAATGTGGCGGAACTAGACTACAACTGCATCAGGCAGCGACTCGACACAGAAATCTATCCCAGCATACTCCAGCACCTGCACGGGAATGCCCCGCTGGAAGTGAAATATGCGGCGTGCTGCCTCGTTCGCTCACTGGCCCGCGACGTCCATTTTGCTGCCAGGATAAAAAAAGAAAGCCTGTTTTTGCTGGGACAGTTGAAGGACTCCAGTGCCAGACTGAAGGCAAGTTTTTGTTTGTCTTATTATTCCTCCTCTTCTCCAGGGTTCCAGTTTGAATGACATGACAGATCCTTGTAGCCTTGGTGTTCTAGCCTATGTCAATTGTTCTGACATAGTCTTAAGCCAAGGCGAAACTGTCCTTGCAAATTCTCATGGTTGATAGAGCGGGGTTGTCCCCTTGGCAAGACTTCTCTGCTATAAACACATTCAAATCCAGTTTTCCAGAATAGCTGTTCCTCCTCCTCTATTGGAAGGTCATCGTCGCACATGACAGTCTAGCACGCCTACTACAAGGTGTCCCAGCTGTCTAGCATCAAAGGGGAAATAATAAATAAAATCTATTGCTTAAAGACCTTGAGTGAAAATCACGGGGTTCACGTGTTTCCCTCTCTCGCTGGCAAGAAATCTTATTTTGACCAGGTCTGACTCCCATACAAATGCCCCCAAATTGAAAACGAGACAGAGACTTTGAAGAACAGCCTCAATTTGAAGTTAGGGGCATTTGTATGTGGGTCACACCCACCCAGAAAAAAGAAAAAAGGGACTTAATCTTTCTGGGTCAGTGTGTCTTTAATATGTTCCTTTTCCTTTTTCTGTCTCCAAATGACGCATGCGACTTGTACTGTGGGGGGACATGGGCAAGCGCCTGTTGCTATGTCAACATTATCATTCACAGGAGCCACTTTGAAACATTTTTTAAAGGAGACTCAAAAATAAATAAAAAGTGTACAGAATGATGCAAAATCAAATTGGATAATAAACGTTTATTGAAAGTCACAAACATACATAAATCTGAATGTGATCAAGTCGATAGCTTATAATTTGCCCCCCAAAAGCATGTCGCCGTTCGCTTGTGCGTCGTCTGCTTTTATGAAGTCTTGTTTGGAGACAAAAGAGCTCTAACGTCATTGTTAGACCAGTTCTTCAAGTTCCAAAGCCTGTCACTTTGTCTGATTTTGACATCACAGCTGGTCCAAGGATTTTTGATATCGCAGAAGTCAGGTTCCGTGAGACTAATGGCCAGTTGATCCGTGGCTAGATCAATCTGCGGCAATGCGAGAGTGATCTTTTGGAAATAAAAGTATGAGTGCTCACTTTATCTTGAGGAAGAATGTGACATAAAAGGTAGGTTGCAGCGATGGAGTTTGCAGACTGTAGCTATGTATATCGAGAAACAATCTGTGTCGTTTTCGAGAACGTTTTTTGATCCGTTCTGAGCGTGTGAGTGCCCTTGAAGATACACTGCAATTTATACCCATTAATAGGTTTCTTGCTTCCCTTTGATGTTTGTCTTTCGGGACATCCTGTAAAATCGGCCTGACACAAATGATGGGAAATGATGGAATGTTGTGTTGCGGCGTGGCAGGAGGTGTATGTAGGGGTGATGATGGCCCTGTTTGCTCACCCTGGGCTGACCGAGGTTGGCAGTGTGGACACTGGGGTGCTGCCCGTGCTGAAAGGACTGCTGAAGAATGGACCATGGTCAGTGTTTGGTGTGTGTATGGACACTGAGGTGCTGCTCGTGCTGAAAGGACTGCTAAGAAATGGTCCCTGGTCAGTGTGTGTGTGTGGACACTGGGGTGTTGCCTGTGCTGAAAGGACTGCTGAAAAATGGACCATGGTCGGTGTGTGTGTGTGTGTGTGTGGACACTGAGGTGTTGCCCGTGCTGAAAGGACTGCTGAAGAATGGACCATGGTCAGTGTTTGGTGTGTGTGTGGACACTGAGGTGTTGCCCGTGCTGAAAGGACTGCTAAGAAATGGTCCCTGGTCAGTGTGTGTGTGTGTGTGTGTGGACACTGAAGTGTTGCCCGTGCTGAAAGGACGGCTAAGAAATGGTCCCTGGTCAGTATGTGTGTGTGTGTGTGTGGACATTGGGGTGTTGCCTGTGCTGAAAGGAGTGCTGAAAAATGGACCATGGTCGGTGTGTGTGTGTGTGTGTGTGTGTGTGTGTGTGTGTGTGGACACTGGGGTGTTGCCCGTGCTGAAAGGACTGCTAAGAAATGGTCCCTGGTCAGTGTGTGTGTGTGTGTGTGTGTGGACACTGAGGTGTTGCCTGTGCTGAAAGGGACTGCTAAGAAATGGTCCCTGGTCAGTGTGTGTGTGTGGTGTTTGATGTGTGTGTGTGGACACTGGGGTGTTGCCCGTGCTGAAAGGACTGCTGAGAATGGTCCCTGGTCAGTGTGTGTGTGTGTGTGTTTGTGTGTGTGTGTGTGTGTGTGTGTGTGTGTGTGTGTGTGTGTGTGTGTGTGTGTGTGTGTGTGTGTGTGTGTGGACACTGGGGTGCTGCCTGTGCTGAAAGGACTACTGAGAAATGGTCCCTGGTCAGTGTGTGTGTGTGGTGTTTGATGTGTGTGTGTGTGTGTGTGTGTGTGCTTGTGAAGGCACTTTACTGGGGTGTTGCTAGTGCTAACAAAAATGCAGTTAAATTCTTTTTGGTTTGTGCGTTTGTGTTGTGTGTGCGTGTGTGTGTGCGTGTGCGTGTGCGTGGTGGGTCTGTGGTGTGTGTGTGTGTGTGTGTGTGTGTGTGTGTGTGTGTGTGTGTTTGTGTGTGTCCATCTGTGTGTCTGTGAGTGTATATGTGTGTGTGTGAATGTTTCTTATTAGGTGTGTGTGTGTGTGTGTGTGTGTGTGCATGCACACAAATGTTTCTTGTTGTGTGTGTGTATATAATTATGTTTTGCGTATTTTGCATGCATGTGCGCATTTTGTCAATTTGATGATTCACATGCATTTTTACACTCGTGCAGTGACACGCAGAAGCAAGCCTTGGAATTACTGCAGTGCATGATCAGCGACAGTCGAGGAGTGGACGCAGTGTGCGGGGATCAGCGTATGCTGGCTTACGTCTTGGCCTGTCTCCTGTCTTCTAAGTGCAGGTGAGCTTTTAATTATCATTTTGTACAGCGTTTTGTCTCTAAAGATATTTTAAATATGAGCGTGTGTTTCCAAGTACCCTGGTAGACTACCAGGGCTTCTGGCTTTTAATAATAATAAATAAATCTTCTATAGCGATATTCTCCTGACACAGCAGGACTCACTGCGCTTTACATGAGAAAAAAAAGTAAGTTTACCCCATGCACACAAAAGATATTCAAAATTTAGAACAAAAAAATCACTTTATCGCACTCGCACAACTCACATTTAAAATACCGACATACAACACAAATTATTTTCACCTCTTAAGGGGTACGCTCACCCCCTGTTTAGAATTTTAACGGGTATTTTCACCCCCAGTTGCAAATTTTAAGGGGTAAAGGTGAAAATATGGGAAAAACTCCATCCCCCACCACCACTCCCCCCCCACCCCAACCCACACTCCATGCGCAATGAGCTTTCAACGAATTGGGCTTTCTGCGCGATCCAGTAGAATTTTAGATCTAACCTAGACAGCTTGTGGCAGAAAGGCCTAGCAGATGATTGAAATACGAAGAACGTCATTAACTTTCTGATATGTAACGGTTGTGTTCACGCACGCGTCATCATTTTAATGCGTCATCTCACCCCCTAAATGAGATTTTAAAGGGTAAATCTCACGCACAGTTTCAGATTCTAGGGGGTGATTTGAGAGCTCTAGTGCGTAAACACGCACAATCTGTGCGTTTTCAGAAGCCCTGACTACTTTGCTGGAAATAGAATGAAGTTATTTGTTAATAGTTCGTTTGTTTGCTGTTATGTCCACATTTATTCACGTAAAAGGAAATAATTTGTTGATGAGAAAAGAGAAAAGCTCAAGGAAGGCTTCTATCTTCTCACCTACAATAAATCTGGATGCTGCCTTTTAAACATTTTTTTAAAATGACATCCATCTTTTTGTAATGTAAGCTGAAATAATTTATTTGATGGGAAGAGAAATTAGGTCTGAGAGTGTATGTTTATTTATTTATTTATTTATTTCCATTATAGTCCCGTCAACAGCTATGGTCATCTCAGGACTGTCACTGCGTAAAGTTTGACAACTTATTACAAAACACTCATCAATGTATCTTACCAATGTTCAACAAGAGAATGTATGTTTCACACCCACCAAAATGCATGCTTATGCACACATACAGACACAAACACACTCACTCTCTATCTCTCTATCTTTTTTTCTCCGTATTAAATTATTTCCTTTCTCTCCCTCTCTGTGTCTCTCTTTCTGGTCTTTGTCATCCTCTCAAAATGCAAGTTCTTTCATGTTTTAGAGATCAGGATCAGGATCAGGATCAATACACCGCAGGTGCCAATACTGGCAATAGTCGCCACGGAACTAGGAGGTGCATGTACCTACAGAAAATAATATAGAAAGAGAAAGACCTAAGAAAAGGATTATCCTAGACACTTCGCAACATTTACCAAACATGATACAGTATTTAATCTTTTTCATCTTAGTTGTGTTTTGTTGTTGTTGTTTGTTTTGTTTTCTGTTAGAAAATTGAGCTTTCAATTCTCCACCTTTTTTTGTTTGGTTTGTTTGTTTATTTAATCACGTTTTGTGTTCTGTTAGAAAAGTGCGCAGTCAGGCCTGCATAGTCCTCACCACCCTGACCTCCCCACACAAAATGGGCCTGGCCCGCTCCCTCCTGGAGGCCATTGGATGCCACATCTCATCTCAGGAGTCCTGGGTTGAGCAAGGCGACGGGGAAGGCAGAGTTAACGACCCTGTCCCTGCCAAAAACCGGGCGGAGGCCTATCTGTGGAACAGTTTTGACCGCTTTCTGGACTCTGTGGCCGCTCTGATGCATTCAGAAGGTGAGTTGGATGGAGAAAAAAACACCCCAGACATTAATTTATCAGCTTCGGGGGGCTATGGGGCTTATTGGAGAGAGAGAGAGAGAGAGGGAGAAAGAGAGAATGAAGGAATGACTTATTCGGACCAGTTTACTTCCCGATTTCTGTGGAAGATTCTCCCGTTTTCACAAGTCATTTCCCGGTCTCCCGCTCAAAACATCGATATCCCGCTTTCCGTTTCGTTTTTCTCCCGATCTTTAGGCCCTATCGCGCTTCGGTGTAGATTTGTACTCAACGTGTTTGTTGCGACCCCGCCCGCCACTATGCTTCGCCCTTGGCCACACGCGTAGTAGTGTACAGTCTTGCGCGGGCGTCACACGAGGTTGAACTAAGCTAAGGTGCTCAGAACGAGGCTGCTTGAGTTGCAAACGAAAATGGCGGCGAAAGCGAGCATCAGGCTACACGAGACTGACAGTGAAGCTGGGGTTGAAACCAGGTCTGAAAAAGAAAAAGTACATGCAGAAGTACAAAACCACGTACTCCAAAGATTTTCCAGGCATCATTTCTTCGACGAGAGGAAAGGATATGGCCTCAGTTCTGCACAAGGTGCAACCTCCACTTTAAAATCGGCCATGGCGGGCAAAATGACATCAAACGTCACATTGAATAATGTTATACTTCTTCTTCTTCCAGTTGGGGATGTTTATCCTGCCCCGCGCTCACCGGTCTTCATTCAGACCATTAATAGCAAACAAGATGCGTGCTATGTGAATTCGTGTCATCCATCTCACCGGCACACACGGCCTACTCGTACCGAATAGTGACTTGTTGAGTTGCACGGTAAATCTTCTGGTCTGGCATACAAATCTCCTGGTTTGGGAGACCAAGTCTACTGGAGACCTAGGAAGGGGGGTAAACAGGTCTGCTTATCCATGTAGGCATTTGCCCCTCATGAAGGGGTTTGTGAACTATATTCAGTTATTATAATATTACAAGTGGGAAATATTCATAGTTTGAGTCAATAATGCCCATTATTGAGGATTCGACTTAAGCATAAAGTGAAGTCTAATAATAGCTAAGTGAGTTCTGAGAGTTGTATGGCCAATTTTCTCCTTCCACTCATCCTAGAGTTAAAAACATTTTGCTGTTTAATGTTTTGGTGTGAAAGAATGTGACTCAAATAAGGAAGTATAGGCGTTAAAATTGAAAGTCTTTTAGTTTTGCAAGTTGCAATTTAAAAACAATTATGTGTTTGTAAGAAAAAAAAGTTGCTGATATAGATGTCACAGTCTCAAGTTAATCGGTATACAAAAGAACAGTCTGCTGTTTTTAGTGTCTTGCTACTAGCCAGGTATTATGTAGGCTATACAGTCGACCCCCTCACGAACGGCCCTCTGATTTACGACCTCCCCTCTTTTAAGACCGAAATATGAATGACGGATCGTTTTTCTTCAAAACTTGCCTCCTCATTTACGACTCCCCCTCTGACGCGTTTTACGACCGTAAATCTTGTTGATTTTACGACCGATGCAACACATTCTGACAATTATCAGTCGCAAAAACGTATGATATCTATCCTTCTCGGCCTCAGTTCGAGCCGACGCACAGCTGGGGTACCACTGTTGTTAGCCAATGTCAATCTCGCGAGGGTCCGATCTCGCGAGGGTCCGATCTCGCGAGGGTCCGATCTCGCGAGATATCTCTGCACTAATTCAAGCCGCGCTACTCCGGATGTTTCATTCAAGAATGGCGGAGAAAGCCCAGTGTAGCGATGCGGGTAAAAAAAGGAAACGTGTGACGCTCACTCTTGAGCAAAGGGTGAAAGTAGTGAGGAGACATATGCTTGTGCTGTGCGTCATATACGGTGTAGTGAGTGCATTGTTTTGGTCACCCCTGATTTAAGACCCCCATCTTTTACGACCGATTTTTCATGATTTTTTGAAGGTCTTAAAAGAGGGGGTCGACTGTAGCCCTTATCAATCTGTAATGATTCTTGGCATATGTTTGCACTTTATACCTTACTTTTTGTCTATTTATGACTATACTGGGGCTCACTTGTGGCTTTTTATATTTGTGCATACAGTGGAGTACACCAACACAAAACTGGATAACATGAAATATTGGTTAACGCACAAAAATCTGTCCGAACGGACAAAACCCCTCTTCATCATTCCTTAACCCCTTGACTGCCAGAGAAAATTAGAAAAACTAATTGGGCAAATCATGCCATGTAAAAGACAACTGATAGAGCTAATCTGGCAAAATGGTCTGGGGATATTGCCCGCTTGACTGTGCTAGAGCAAAAGCCAACATAGCAGGGTTATTCCTCTTCACCTGATGACGTTATCAGTGATGTCTTCAGGTCAGTATGTGATCCGTTGGTGGCAGTCAAGGGGTTAATGCTTAACACAAATAATGGTTAATACACGAAAATATCTTTGTCCCCTGAATTTCGCTTTAAGAGTACTCCACTGTATTTAATGTCTTGTGTGTTCAAATTTTTTGTAAAATTCAAAAAAAAGATTCAATAATAAAATAGTCTGCATTTTTTCCCCATCAAAATTAGACGATGAATGCGTGTTGTGCGTAGGGCTGATTTCCACGGACGCGGACCTCCTGCGCAGTGAGCTGCCCCTGAGAGGGGAGATCAGCGGGGTGCAGCTGTCTCTCCTGACCTCCCTGCTGCGGGTGGTGGTCAACCTGTGCATCTGGCCGCTGCCCAGGAGGGAGACGGGCCTCGGTCAAGCGCAGCCCGCCAAGCTGGACCTCACTCACCTGTGTGACGATGAAGCGCTCAGGTGGGAGGTGCAAAGAAACTGTACAGAGAGCTGGACAACAGAGGGTCTTCACAGAAAAAGCTCCCCCCCCCCTCTCCTCAATCTTCCTCTTTGAATGCCCTCTGCTGTTGTCCAGCTTGTGAGAAAGAGAGTTTGACGCTTTTTTTGTGGTCGCATTGTTGTTGCTGTTGTCTTACCCTGGCTGAAAGACTCCAGGGATCATCCGAACAGCCGAAGCACTTGAACACTATGGTACAAATGCATCAGTTAGGGATGAGAACATTGCGTGTATGACTGTTTTCGATTGCCCCGCTGCGTGGGCAGCCACACTCCGACTTCTTTTTTTTTTTTAGACTGATGATGTTATGCTCGGAGCTTGTCATGGCTAAAGACAAAACCCGCATAACTATGCAGAGCATATTAACATTTTGATGTAGCCTTGGTGTTCTAGCCTATGTCAGTTGGTCTGGCATAGCCTTAAAGGGACGAAAATGGTAGAACCAAGAAACTCACCAGGGTTTGAGGTTGGGTGATCAAAGTAGAAAAGGGGAAGAAGCAAGCTTTCCGCTCATAGAGCTTTCATCAGACTGGGGGTTAGTGGGGAGAGAGACAGAGTTTAAAAGCAATTGACAGCAAAACTGAATAGAGCTCAGAATGAAAAGAGAGGGTTAATTGAGGTTAGGTAGTGTGAGTAAAAATCATGAATAAATGAGACAGTGAAAGTCAAAAAGACAGACGTAAGTGGAAAGGGAGGATAGATGGTAGTGGTTTGAAAAAGCAGGGTGTAAAAAAACACTACACACACTTTCCACACACACACACACACACACAAACACACACACACACACAGAAACAGGTAAACACACACACTAACTTAGTACATTGCATTGTGGGTACACAGAAACACAAACACAAACTACTACACCTGCTGTTCAGCGGGATCATCGGGCGCTGCTGTGTACTAGACAGAAAAGGTTTTTTTTCAAGAAAAATAGGGCCAAAAGGGTTAAGTAAAAGGCGCCCTCGTTTAGGGTCGATACACACCTCGAAAAGGAAAGGAAACTTTGAATTAATTACAACTCCCCATGTAAACGCTTAGGGGAGCCGCCATTATCCTTGTCAAGAAACGAGAGTTGGCTGCCTGTCTCAAATAATGGTCACAACTTCATGATTTTTGCGACTTATTGTTGCTTGTGTTTGGACTTTTCTTCAGGAAGAAAACTCATAGAATGATGGCTATTCATTTTTAAGCTCTACAACGATGCGATTTTTACATCCAATGAAGGGTTATGGCATCTGTTGGACGGTATCTCGGACGATAAAGGGATTGAAAAGCTTCCGTTGAAGCATTTTAACGTGAGTATTCATCGTATCGGCGACTCGTTACCACTTTCGATGTTGTGACTCACAGTAGACTGTACTGAGTACGGCAAGATGTTGCCTCTCTTCTCACGATTTTGTTCACTAATAAAGGGCGCCCTCGTTTTTAATTAGGCGCATAGGTCGAAACGCCTCGGAGAAAAACATATCGCCTTATAGTCCAAAAATTACGGTAAATAAATTGAAATGATTTTAATAATAATAATAAAATAAAATACAAATAGCTTAAATAAATAAAAATAATAAATGTTCAATATAAAAATAAACATTTTAAAATCTGTTTAAGAAATATATATACCAACTAATTAAAGTTATGTAAGTAAACAAGTAAAAAAGAAGAAAAAACAAGTAAATAAATAAATAAATAAATGAATGAACGTGAAAGGAGAAAATGTTAGTACAGAAAGGTGAAGCTGCTGTCACTCTCGGGTGTTGATATTAAATAGGATTGCCATGTGCATACAGGAATATTCCTGCATTTTCTAGTCATCACTTTTTGTTCTTAGTTGGTAGGATTTCTGAAAACAGAATAAATGGTCTTTGATAAAATAAGAAAATGTGGAAAGCTAGGCTATCACTATTTTAAATCCAGCATGGAATTTTAAAAATCACTTCTGGAAAGAATAATTAATGTGGCGGTACCATAGCCGATGAGGTTTAACCGAGGCGTGGTTACCGCTACAGCTATCTGTATTGTTAAAAACTCGGGACTTTACTGGTGTTGCACTGCCTCCAGGCATTGCAGCCAGTATTGTTCCTAACATCTTTGTATTTACAAATGTCCCATATGTGTCTATGACCGAGAGGACGTAAAACATCATTTTCATCAGCATGGAATTAATTAAATTCATTGTTTCAACGGAAGCTTTTCATTTACTTTTTTTAAACTTACAACTCCATAAATTCAAAACTATCAATTATGAAGAATAGAACAATCGCATAACTACATGCACACCCACACAATTATATTGAATAGCCAAGAAATTGACGAGTTGTCTTCCTGGCAGAGGTTTGCACCACTACATTAGCAACAATAACTTAAAAAAATCATGAAAATGTGACCAAGATTATCATACAGGCAAACCTGACTCATCCTTTCTTGAGGAGGATGTTGGGTTTGCTCCCCTTTAGCTGTTATTCATGGGGAGTTGGAATTAATGGAGAGTTTCCTCCCCTTATTCATTTCAAAATGCGACCCTCCCTCCGCCTTTGCTTAACCCTCCGATGACCCTAAGCTCCAGGACCCTCAAAAAAACGTTTGCTGTCTAGTTCTGGTAACGCCCGATCGCGCCCGCTGAACAGCAGGTCTAGTAGTTTCACTTTCACTTTCTCCCTACCCACAATGCAATATACTAAGTTAGAGCTTCCTTTACCTCAGTCTTGCTGGTCCGTTTTTGCCTTTTACAGCAAGGGAAAGCACCCACTAGTCTTTTTGAACGGATTTTTCGAAGTTACCCCAAATTGTTTTCTTCTTTCCACGTGACATGTGCAGTATTGACTCGGTGCGATGCTCGGAGTGCCATGATGGATTTTTTTCCCCAATTCATGGTTTGTTGTATGACAGTGTGTTAGCTTTTGAATGAAAATATCATCATTGCTTTTCAATATGTATCTTTCAGAAATGAAATGTAAGTTAGACTTTATTCTGGGTGATTTTTTTAATGAAAAGATTTGGTGTGACGTTCGGAGTTAATTCCCTTCTCTCGGGGACTGGGATCGATTCTTGGTTCAAATGGTCGGCCATCATTGGGTTAATAGGATGTATTATTTAGGAAGGGGTTGGGGTGATGTTAGAGTATAGGGGTGATTATAAAGTAAGCGAAATAGACTAAAAGTAAAAGTTATTGTCCACAGCTAAATGTCCTCGATTGTCATGATTGATAAAAAAAATTCTAAATCCTGTCATAAATGCGTTGTCTTTCATAGGTATTACAATACCCTAGCATTTTCCCCTACATTTTGATTTGTTTATAAATGAACCTAAAAATGTAGTTGCATTATTTTCACAGGGAAAAGTACTCCTGGCTAAACCACAGGCTGGCGGTCAAACAGTGGAAGAGGTTCGGCCCCACCGTCTTCGCCCTCCTTCGTTGGGTGTGCCAGCGCATTGGCGCAAACCTCGACCAAAGCAGAGCCGGTAGTAGCTGCACCACCGACATCGCGCGCCTACAACCGATGTCACCTTCACCCTCTTCCAGACCCAGCTCCGCCAAGTCTTCGTCGTTTTCTTCCCGATCCTCCCCACCCTTTTCGACAAAGATCCTCCCCTCTTCTCGCCCCTCGTCAGCCAGAACGGACTGTGCAGCGGGCAAGGAAATCCTCACGGAGCCGGAATGGGGTGCGCTGGATTCTCTCCTCCACTTTGTTCTGTGCATGACTCTCACAACCTGTAAGACGTTGACGGACCCGCTGCTGTCAGATTGTCCGAACTCTACAGCTGCCAAAGCTGTTGAATCCTCCGCTAAGAAGGATGCGGAGAGCAATAACGGGTTGTGGGTGAACGCCAACCCCCACTTAACGCAGAGCCGACGTTCGGGGGGCTTGACCCTGGAGGATATCGGGCGCAAGCAGCAGGAGGAGGCGGAGAGGGAGGCGATGTCTGACAGGAGGAGAGTGAGGAGGGGGCTGTACAACGAGGGGATCTTCCACCTCATGGCTGCTTTGATGCAGCTGCTAGGGGGAGTGCCTGAACTGAAGGTTTGGTTGTGGGTGTTGGGGTGTGTGGTGATGGTGGTGGAAATGGGGAAGGGTTGGTGTGAGGTTTGTGTGTGTGTGTTTATGTGTGTGCATGCATGCATGCATAATATTGTATAGACAGTCACATTACCATATGTTTCAGACTATAAGGTGCACCTTTGTATCAGCCGCACCTGCCAAATTTTTACCGAAATTTTAGATTTTTTTTGGGGGATACATTTCTTACTATTTTATTATTATTATTATTATTATTATAAAGCACAGGGGTCTGAATCTGGGGAAAAAAATATCGCCTTATAGTAAGAAAAGTATGGTATATAGACCATTTATTTAGACCGTTTAACACTATTGTGACTGACGCTGCCTCTGCCTATTCTCCGTGCAGGCCCTAGCCTGCCGCGGCACTCTTCATAGAAATTGGGTGGTTGTAAACAAACGCGTCTTACGAAGCTGAATGATGTCTTTTTGCAACCAAATTTTGTATACTTACTGAAAAAAGGCTGCTGAATTCGTCTGTGTATTTTTTAAGTTCATAGGAATAACGCTTTTTACATGCCGACTTGAAAAATGGGGAAAAACGGGGGAAAACGACACCCCCTGCCGCCACCCCTACCACGACTAACACTCTCAGTCTCTTGACTTGTACTAGTAGAGCACTGACACACAAGCTTCGTTTTCATGCTCCTCCTCGCTACTTTCATCACTTTCTGAGTCAGAAAACGAGTATTTTGGATTGTTATCATCAGGTTCATCCAAATCCAGAAGGTGGAGAATCTCCTCTCTCGTTAGACCACGATGGTTTGGCATTTTCGTTTGTAATTGGCGTCAAATCGGCGATTGAACACAAAGAAATGGAAGATAACGGAAGTGTGCTTAAAGGGAAACTACTCGCGAAAGTAAGGAAAACTGTGGTCAAGAGTTTTGCATGAGTTTTCTACCTTATACCGTTGGGCGACTTTAAACGCGGCCCGGCAGTGGGTGATGTTCAAGGGCCGCGACTCCAAACGCGGCCCGCCGTCAATGTGTTAATTGGGTGAAAGCCAGAATGTACAAGGACCTTCCTTTGTTCCTTTTGTGGTGGCGCCTTCTTTGTATCACCCTACAATTTGATCACTGCCGGTTGTTGTCTCGCAGGCCCTCTGCTGTCTGATCCTGCGCGCAGCGGTTCAGCCCCTGGAAGAGAAGAGTGCAGAAGCCAAGAAGAAGAGCGATTCTGCAGAGCCCTCTGCCTACAGCTCGTTTGGTCACGGCTCTCTTTCCTCCAACACCGTCAGCGATAGAAGGTAACAACAGTTATAGACCGACCATGATGTGTGGTGTGAGAGGTTTTGTTTGTTGGTTTAACCCTTTCGCCGCCAGCTATTTTTCAGCCCAAAAATACCATTACATTTATCTGTGTAGAGAAAAAAAAATTCTGCAATATTGCGAAACGAACGAAATATAGGGCTTTACGTCCTCTCGACCTGGGAAGGCACATATGGGACATTCAACCTGCAATATTGCGAATTTCTCTGTGACATGTATAACATTAGGCCGATCCTTACCTCTCAAAATTAAGAAAATAGGATCTTCAGATAACAGTTCCTGATTTGATGCTTTTAAGTGACATAGGTATTAAGCCATTGTGGTGCAAAAATGCGACATTAGCGGTGAATAGGGGGGGAGAGAATTTTTGGGTGAGTAAAACCAAAAAAGTAGAAACAAAATTGCACAAAGAAAGAAATTAAAATAGGGTAATGAAAAGTGGGGTGTGGTCATACAAAAAATGGTGAAAGAAACCGGAAAGACAGGGTTCGATTGCATGTGTAGAATACATGAAAACAAATATATAAATTCCTTTTAACAGAAATTTGATATTGTTAGGGTTCTTAGCTATTGTTTGCTGTACCCCATATATTTGCTGTTTGCTGTTTTCTTGTTTGTCTATGTTGAAAAAGGCGCATTCGCCGAAACATCCAGTAGTTTTGTTTTGTCTCTTGCGAATAAAATAACGTCGCTTTACACTTGTGCGTGTAGTTGTTTGTTGTATGTTCCAGTGGCGTTGCAGTCTGTTTCAGTTTTTTGTACCCCAAAGGATGCTATGTGACTTGCATACGCTTTTCTCTCGTGCAATCACTAACGTGAAGGCCACAGTCAGCCATGGAGGGGATCTCCCAGGGGAAAGTGGAGAGACAGATCAGCATGGCCCTACGTCGCATGTCCTCCAACTCTGCCAGCACGATGAAGGAAGCTTTGGGTCTGCGGCCCCCGTCGGCTAACTCCAGGGCGGTGTCTGAGAAAACCTCCGCCGCCTCCTTACAACAACGCCCGGAATCGGCGGCTGCAAAGTGTGCCAGTATCACATCTGGTGGGTGAACTTTGGAAATAAGCGCTTTTTGGTACATGTATCCCCCCCCATGGTGGCACAATAGCAACGTCAAGTTCGCTCTTTCTCTCTGTTGTCTCTTTCTTTCGCATGCACACAGCAAAAATAGATTATGCGTTGCATTTGAGCAAGGGAAGGTAGAATAAGTCAGAATAATTATCTCTCATAGAGCCGCCAGAGGAACTCGTTTCAGGCATCAGAATTGTCAGAGGATCAGCAAATTTCAGAGGCAGTAAAAGGCAATAAAAGTGTTCTCTTTTTTGTTAAATAGCATTTAAAGTGATTTATCACGGCATTACGCCTTTTCGGTCATGTTGGGAACTGATGTCAGTGTTATCCCTCCACAGTCTGGGGATCTTGGCGGCCCTTGTACCGCAGTTATCAGAGGATTGGCCTTCAGACTATTCTGGTTCCTGTCATTTACATATGTGTTGCTCGTAATGTTCAGCTTACAAAGCACAACAGTTGGTTAATGTGCCCAGTTGGTTAAAATGTAGTAGGTTCAATTAGAAAATTAAGAAGGTGTTTCTCATAATATGCAGCCTACTTGGCACAACTTTTTTGTTTTCTTTTGTTCTTTAGCTAATCTCTCTAACCCGTCGGTCTTATGCGTTGACTATTGTCTAACTGTGCAAGAATTAATAAGAAAGAGAATAGATTGGTGCCTTATCACACAACACACTCAAAGCATTTTGGCATGTGTAACCTTGTTGCAAGCTTTCAGTCCTGGTCTGAATTTCATCTCAAACAAATTATACATATTGTTATGAAATGAAAACAAGACTTACCAAATTTAATTATGAAGCTGAAATTGTTGTTAGTGTTTCAGTTCATTGTTTCTATTTGTGTTTATCTTTATACGTTAAATTTTGTCACCACATCTTATGAAATATATTTGTGTTTGTTGAACTATATTCTTTGTGCAAAAATGCGCACTACAGTGTGTGCTGCGACCATTGTGAAAATGGATGTTTCTTCATTTCTCTGCATGTCTGATCCTGTTTCTTTTTCTTGTTTTTCTGTTGATACATATCGGTATATATCCGTTATTAGGACTTTGCAATGGGATACTGCTTTTATCCTATGTCAGTCTCCAACCTCATGGGATAAACATCAAGGCTCTTGAGGTAGGATAAAAGCAATATCCCATTGTAAAGTCCTAATAACTGATAGTAAGAAACTATAATAACAAAATCAGAACTTGGTGTAACATTTTTGGGGTGCGCCTTATAATAGGGTGCGCCCTATTGTCCATAAAATACGGTAGCAAGAATTTTTTTTTTTAATAACAAAAGTTGCCTTTTTAAATATATCATGTGTGTATCATCTCATATCAATTCAGAATTGCAGTCCTTGAGTCAGACCCTCAACAGCGCAAGGTGTCAATCACAGCTCAATCCCTACCCCTTGGTACAAGGCCAGCCAATCAACAAGGAGTGTCAGAGAGAGGCTGCAGTGACCTGTGGAGCCGTGGTCATTCAGGATCTCTTCTCTCGTTCTCGCCCCGTCAAGCTTCACTCCCTGATGCTCCTCTGCGACCTTATCAGATTTTCCTCGGTTGGTTTTGTGTGATTTCTCTAAATCTTGCTTTCTTCAGGTATTGGGTACTTCATAGTCACAGAGGCGTCTCTGTGAAATTCGGGTTGCTCCCACCTGGAGAGCGCGTCACAGCCAGAGGAGCTCCACCCAATTTTTGTTGTTGCATGTAATTTTTTTGTGACTGATGAAGGAAAGGGGGGGTGGGGTGGGGTAAATTTTGACCAAATGACAACTTTTTCATTGCCACTGGGTTTAGCGTATGCTAAGTGCATGGGCACACAGGTCATCGGTTTATCGTATCATCCGAAAGACTCCACGTTCAGACCGTAAGGCCTAGTGCAGAGGGAGAGGAAAAATCCCTTGTACCCAGGTTCGAACTCGGGTTTACTTGACACCTGAGTGATTGAGGGTGGGAGTGGGTTGTTGGGTGATGTGGATCAGGGGAGGTCTTGTGTGTGTCTGTGTGTGTGTGAAGATAAAAAATCCAAACCCACATTGTTTGGTATATCAAAGAGTACAATTGCTCTGAAAGGAAAAAGTGTGCTAACTTGAAAACAAATTAACCCTTTCACCGCCAGCCATATTTCAGCCAGAAATGTCCATTAAATTTACTTGGGTAGAGAATGAAATCCACATGCAGTATTGGTGATTCTTCTGTGAAATATATAAAATAACGTTTATTCTTACTTCCGAAAACTAAGACAATAGAATCTTTGGATAATAGACCCCAATTTGATGCCTTTTAGTAACTAGGTATTATAATCACTGTGGTGCTAAAATGCGACTTTGGCGGTGAAAGGGTTAAATAAGTAAGCAAGCATACACAAAACTAAGCAGCCTCAAGCAAAACAACAGCAAAAAAAGTCCTGTTAACTTGTAAACCACATAACAAAGTGCGTGTGTGTGTCGTTCTCACGCTGCTCATTCCAAAGTCTCAACTACAGCCACACCCCCGGTCTGTCAGGTTACAGACACCCAAGCCAGCAGTTCTCAGGGAGCAAACCTATGCTAGGCCGTCAAGAGGCAACCACCAAAGGAGACACTGCATCGCTGCTGAGTCACTTCAGTGGAGTCTGTTCTGATCTAGGCATGACATCAGTGATCACCTCCTAGGCCCCCAACTGGCGTCAATGCCTAAATTGCGGAGCCAGTCAAAATTCATTTTTGGCTCACTCGTGTTAACTCCATTAACACGAAGTGAGTCTATGTAGTATGATAGTTGTTCGGTTGTGTGTATGCGTGTGTGTGCGTGTGTTGCGTCTGTGGTCTAATCTCCAAACTTTAACGTTAGCATTTTCTCGGGAAATAGAAGGCGTACATTGTTCAAACTTTGCATACACATAGATGTTTATGAAAGCTTTCAAACAATTTGAGTAATTTGCATACTTAAAACAGCACTGTAAACAGATAACAGTTTAGATTAGTGGGTTAGAGAGTATTCAACAGGCAACATGAGTTAAGAAACTCATCAATACTGAAAGCCTCGATAGCTCATTGGTAGAGTGTCTGTCATGCCAATGGTTCGATTCTCGGCACGGGTACTTTTTATTTTATTATTTAGTTGTATCCATTAACGATACAATGTAGTTTCATTTGTACTTTAAAATTTTATTGGCAATCTTGTACTTTAGACCCCCCCCCCCCCCCCCCCCTCAATCTTTGTTGTTGTCTCACATGTGCCTGTTCGAGTGAGCCTTGAAGGCTCTGCCTCTTGTTTGTTGTGTTTTGATTCAAGCCATGTCAATATGTGCAGGTGTCCAATCACATGGAGCTGTCCAAGTGTGGCGTTGTCCCCAAGCTGCTGGACTTCATCCGTGTCAATGACCATGACGAGCAGCTTCAGATTCTGGGTGAGTAGAAAGATCCATTTACTGGGAAATGAAAGTTTTGCGGTATCAAATCAAAATGAATTGTATCGTGTTACTTATACAGACCTGTTTACTCTACTCTTTTGAGTAGTATTCTACTCAATTAGGACCTCTACTACTCTTCAAAATTGTAAACAATGCTCTAATTACTCATTTCCAGTGAACATTGTTTGATGGCTTAATGAAGAGGACTACACATTTCACACCAAAACTACTCATTTCAGCTATCCAGACTACTCAAGACTTGTGTAGGGGGTAAACGGGTCTGCTTATAGCTTGGCTGATTATGAAAGCCCATCTCAAGGTTGCTTCGTTTGCATCTTCAAGTTACTCCAGGTAGAACTGATTTTGCTTCATTCTTTGCTTTTCGAAATGCGCCAATTTATGATAGCATATGACAAAACCAAACATAATGGACCTTTCGCATAAACTGAGTATTTATTTTCACAAGATGGAAAAATTCCTGTAATACACAGGCAGGAGGCAATGCACCCCTGAAGCAGAAGGAACATACTTCTTCAAAAAGGAATTTGACTGGCTCTCCTTGAAGCAAAGTACAAAGCTAAGGCATGGACTGGGCAGTGACAGTTGGTCGTAGGGACTTCTTCTTCTTCTTCAGCGTTCAACAAGGCTGCGCATCAAAGCCTCAGACCGAGTGATGTCGCAAACATGGATGTCCGGCGGAGGTCATCTGCCGTCCCCCAGAGTTTGGTTCCGAGGTCCATCCCTCCAGGCCAGGTCTGTTGCCGCATCCCATCGTACAGAGGGCAGTCCTGAAGGATGTGGGAAGGGGTCTGATCAGCTTGTCCGCACTGGCACAGGGATGAGTCTGCGACCCCAATCCTCCTTAGGTGTGTGCCTGGAGGCCACAGTGTGGTGGTAGGGTCAAAATATGGGAAGGTCAGAAATGGAGGTTGCTCCGCAATTTTTTAAACATTCTGAACTTCAGGCAGAGGCTATTGGAAAAAATACTGAATTCTGGCACATAGCAGAGATGCCTACTGTCACGGAGTACCTGTATATGTCCTGGGAAATAAAATCGGTCGCAATGTTAAAAAAATATGACTTTCAGCCGCCTGTTCCGGTTATTGTAAATCGCCGATTAGATTTTAAACTGAAGTTATGGATTGCAACCATTTTGAACTTACGGAGTGGCCAAGGTTACTGCTCGTTAGTAGTGTGTTTGAAATTAATGGCGGCCCAGGGTGAAGTGAGGACCAATTTTGACTGGTTAACGTGATTTTTTTCTGCCCTAAAGAAAAAAGTAATTGCTAGATAACCCCAAGCATGCAAAAGGATTGTTTATCGTGCTAGGGAAGAATGCCAAAGTTTGATTTTATACATTTTGTGAATTTTGTTCTTGTAAATTAGCATAGCAAGACGAACCACATCGCTGGGAGAAAGTAACAAATTACATTTTGCTTGCAGTGTTCCGGGAAATCGTGGTAGAGTCCCAATTTTTAAGGTTTCTGAAAATCAAACATTTGTATTAGTATTAGTATTGTATTAGGTATCTTATTGTCATAGAGGCGTCTCTTGAAATTCGGGTTGCTCCCACCTGGAGATGGCGTCGCAGCCAGAGGCGCGCCACCCAATTAAAAAAAAAATGTGCATGCAATTTTTTTGTGTGACTGATAAGGAAGGGGGGAGGGGGTAAATTTTGACCAATTGACAACTTTTTCGTTGCCACTGGGCTTAACGTGTGCTAAGTGCATGGGCACATGGGACCTCGGTTTATCATCTCATCCGAAAGACTCATTGGGATAAGCATCTCTGACACGGCCTGAAGAGAAGCACCCACCGTTTGAAGCAGCTTAGAACTGGCTTTGCGTTGTGCAGGTGTGAGGGTGGTGGGCCTGCTGACGTCCAGCGACCTTCGCCTGCAGCAGCTGTTCTCTCATCACGGGGGTCACATGCTGATGACGGCGCTGGCCAGGAGCCCCAGCGTGGGCCTGCGTCGCCAGGTCACCGCCACTCTGACCACCATCATGAAAGGTGGGTCAGGTTTTGTTCCTTTACGTACCCTCCTCCGAAGTCGGAGTGTGGCTGCCCATGTGGCGGGGTGATCAAAAACGGTCACACGCGTAATGTTCTCATCCATAGCTGGTGCATTTATGCCATAGTGTTCAAGTGCTTCAGCTGTTGGGATGATCCCTCGAGTCTTGAAGCCAGGGTAAGACAACAACAGCAACAACAAATTCCCTTACCCGCAGGGGGAAAAAACATTGATGCTGATAACACTTTTAAGGATACACTGATCCACCACGATTAAGTCCCTTGGTTTTTTTCTGGGTATATAGCTGTGACCAATATAAAAATGCCCCCAACTTCAAATTGAGGCTGCTCTTTAAAATGATGTTTCGTTTTCAATTTGGGGGCATTTGTATGGGAGTCAAACCTGGTCAAAACAAGAATTCTTGCCAGCTTTAAAAGAGGGAAAACATGTGAAACCCGTGATTTTGACACGTGATCTGGTGGGTCTTTAAAATCATCACATAGAAAAGAGACCAGTTCATGGGTGAAAGTAAAACATTTTCTCAATCCTGAAATGACACGTTTCAATGTTCTGTGAATCTTCCCAATCCTGAAGTGGTGACCTCATTGAAAATAATTTCCAATGTGTGTGTCTGTGTGTATACAGGATGGGTAGGGATAGTGTTAGAATTGCATGTCTATCATCTTGTTTTAATCTGCCATCAATTTTGGCAGAAATGTTTGATTTTGTAAGACATTGGTTCCAGAAGACAAGATGGCCAATCATGAAGACTCTTTCTATCAGCTTTTTCAATCCTGATTGCAAGAGCATGCCTGAACTACTGTCACTGCCACCCACACCTGTTATAGACAATCTGGCAAGGTGGTGTGGAGATATACTCCTCTTGACTGTTTTTAAAGAGACACTGACGCACCACGATTAAGTCCATTGTTTTTTTCTGGGTAGCTGTGACCCACATACAAATGTCCCCAACTTCAAATTGAGGCTGCTCTTTAAACTGATGTTTCGTTTTCAATTTTGGGACATTTGTATGGGAGTCAAACCTGGTCAAAACAAGATTTCTTACCAGCTGTAAGAGGGAAAACACATGAAACCTGTGATTTTGACACGTGACCTGGTGGGTCTTTAAGCAAAATTCTGCACCCCAGAGTAATTCACATTGAAGTTATGATATTGTCAGTGATACACAGGCTTGACAGGCAAGAGGTTAAATGACAGAAACAATTTGGCATTATTATGAAAAATGGCTACCTTTTGTGCCTAAAGTTTGTTTTCATGTTGAGTTGTTTTGAGCTTGTAAAGGTTTGGAATATTCTGTGTAATGCCCCCCCCCCCCCTTCCATGCATTGTTGTTTTAAACCCGTTTCTGTGGATCAACTTACCTGTGTTATAAGATCTTAAGTTTACTTCTTTTCATGCATGCTTTGAGGTGTATTCAATATCTGAAGTTGGATTTAGCAGATTTCACCCAGTAATTCCAGGTGCATTTATTTACTTCTTGAGGATTGAACAGCAAATTTTGTGTCTGGTTTTGAAAACGGCGTTTTTTGAAGTGCCAAAGATCGCTACAAGTACATTTTGTGTTGCGGAAATGAAAAATAGTATATTTTAAAATGCTTAATGGACTCAGTATGAAAAAACTGAGTCTCTTTGTACCCAAGTAGTTTTCATGAAAGTTTGCACTGTCTCATTACTTTTTAAAGACCCACCAGATCACGTGTCAAAATCATGGGTTTCACGTGTTTTCCCTCTTATAGCTGGAAAGAAATCTTGTTTTGACTAGGTCTCACTCCCATGCAAATGCCCCCAAATTCAAACCGAAACATCATTTTGAAGAGCAGCCTCAATTTGAAGTTGGGGACATCTGTATGTGGGTCACAGCTAACCAGAAAAAAAACAAGGGACTTAATCGTGGTGCGTCAGTGTATCTTTAAGTAATGGCGCGATACCAGAATCATGCATTCAGTTTATTAAGAGTATTGTGCATTTTTGGTGCAGGCCCCAAATTTGACAATCGAGATCAAGGGAGACAAGGGAGACAAAGGCCATCTTCGGCTCCAGTCCATCGCCGGGAAGGTGGTGGTCCAGCCTCTGTGTGCAAACAACCCCAGGACATCTGGGAACATGTAAGCGCTTTAATATTTATTTTACTGTCATGCATTGATGTTAAGGAGCAAATTTTTAAAATCGTGTTTTCAGTCACTGGTGGTGGTGGTCTTGTTGACGATCTTTACTTTATATCCACCGAGGATGATGTGTTTGTTTTGGCTGATTCTGTTAACATTTTGTGTAAGATATCGCCCTTTGAACTTTTTGTTGAATTTTGGAGTTAATCTAAAAAAAATGTAAACACCTGAATTTAAGAATTTTTTTATTTTTTTTACCAGCTACACCTTTTTGTGTGCTGTTTATTTATATTTAAGTTCAAATAGTATATAACACATATTTAAAAAATAATGTAATGCATTACACGAAGTATACATATTGATACTAATTTTAATCTTGACATGTGAATATTGTAATAATGACAGTCGTTTAACCCTTTCACCACCAAAGTCGCATTTTAGCACCACAGTGATTTAAACACCTATGTCACTAAAAGGCATCAAACCTGGGCCTGTTATCCAAAGACCCTATTTTCTTCATTTTGGGAGGTAAGGACAGGCCTAATATAATGTTATACATGTCACAGAGGAATTCGCAACATTGCAGACATTTTTTTTCTCTACCCTGTTAAGTTTAATGGTATTTTGTGGCTGAAAAATGTCTGGCGGTGAAAGGGTTAATCCAAAGTTCACATTTCTGGATTTCAGATCATGCAGCGGTGGGCACAGGAGGATCGAGTGGTGAAAGTGTTGCAGCAGTTCATGTAGACTCAGCCTGATGAACAGCGGTGGGCACAGGAGGATCGAGTGGTGAAAGTGTTGCAGCAGTTCATGTAGACTCAGCCTGATGAACAGCGGTGGGCACAGGAGGATCGAGTGGTGAAAGTGTTGCAGCAGTTCATGTAGACTCAGCCTGATGAACAGCTAAAATACGGACACCATCTACTAAGCCCCCTGCTGATGATAATAATGTCTTAGTCGCAGAGCCAACTGTGAGTGAGGTCCTCCTCCAAGGGCGCCACCACATCATCCGTCCTTGACCCCCATGACTGGGGTTGGGTTATATTGATAAAGGGGCAACTCATGTTTTAGACGTAGCTTATTTCCCTGTCTTTTTGTGTCCTTTATATTGACATTATTATTATGAAGGGGGTGTGACATAATTTTTTTTTCTAGCTTATTTCTCTCTTTTTTTATTTTATGTATCTATACTGCGCTTATTGGGCTTCTGAAATGTTACTGCACAATATGAATAATTATGATTAAGCTAAAGATGATAATGGAAATGGTCAACTTAGGACGCTGATTTGACCGCCAGGGGGCAATCAAACGAGATGGGGCTTAGTGCGTGATATTCTTAGTTGGGTGTAGTGAGAGAGAGAGAGAGAGGGAGGGATATCCCCCTCTCTCTCTCTCACTGGGTGTACTGGTTTGATTGCCCCCTGGCGGAAAAATGTGCGTCCTAAGTTGCTCATTAAATGGGCAGTGTCCACATTCATCCCTGTAAGAGGAGCTTACCGGTATTCATTGACAGAATGTGTATCTTTCTGTTTATGAATTCTCTCCTCTAACCGGAATCAATGTGGATGTTGCTGTTAAATCTCCGTAACCAACAGGACAGAGGGCATGAGTTTACACTGATCTTGCTAGAGTTAAGCTTATCTTTTTGTTTTCAATCTGGAGAAGTTTAGGGTTGTTTTTTTCCCTTCATTTTCATGCATATTTTTCTTCCTTGTTTTTTATATGTTAAAAGGAATACATATTTTGTTTCTGCTTTGTAATGTGATTGACACTGGCCAAGTCATTTGGGAGAAATGGCCTTTTGTGATTTGTTCTTACCGCAACAAGAATTGTACATTTCCACTTTAGTTCGCTCTTTTTATTATTTTTATCTTTTCGGAAATTAATCCTCAAAGAATCTTTGTGTTTGGAGAATATCAATCTCATAATAATCAAAATCTTGTCAATATTTTATTTTTTAACCTGCATCAATAATTATTCTAAACATGAAATACCATCGCAATCAAGATGAAGATGGGGCCCATAAAACTGCTTGGGGTAAGTCCCGTATGGAAAACCCTAAATAAGTGGAAGAAAGAAGGATAAAAGTTTATGCATATCAATCAATCAATCAATATTTTATTGTCCATTTTACAGGAAATTCTTTCTGCAGCGATAAAACAATCAACAAAACAACACAAGACACAGACATAGTATGTAGAAAAGCCGAAAATAAAATGGGACTACTGTGCGCACATACAATTCTTGGTCACACACCC
>JAGGCT020001356.1:0-25000 GCA_017654935.2 Phymorhynchus buccinoides
GTTGTTCCCCGTGGGGATACCCAGGTTTTTTTTCATAAAAAAATAGTTCCCCCACCATCTGGAAGTTCTATGCTTGTAACTTCCTCTAATCTGCCACTCTCTTTGACACTGCCTTTTTCCTTTGCTTTCTGTCATCTACTATCTTTCTGATTTATTGGTCCATTCCCCTGCCTTCCAAATAATTTTTCTCTTGAGCTCCTCCGAAATCGGAATGTGTCGGCTGTATGCAGCGGGGAGACCAGTGAAACCGGACACATATGTACCTTACCGATTATGGCCATATGGCCTGGGAACGCAGAAGAAGAATAAGGATTGTTGTTGTTGTTGTTGAGAGTGTGGACTCTAACCTCAGGCAGCAGTGAGGCGCCAGGAGAAAGCTCTTCATGTCCACGCGGCTTTCTGAGCAAGGGGAGGGGGTAACAGAAGGAGAAGATTATGTCGATCAGGTATTGTTGTTGTTGTTGTCGTACCCTGGCTTAAAGGCTCCAGGGATCATCCCAACAGCCGAAGCACTTGAATGCTATGGTACAAATGCACCAGATAGGGATGAGAACATTACGTGTGTGAGCGTTTTTGGTTACCCCACCACGTGGGCAGCCACACTCCGACTTCGGGGGATTTGGGATACTGATGAAGTTGTGCTAGGAGCTTGTCATGGCTAAAGACAATCCCCGCATAATTACCATATTTTACGGACTACAAGGCGCACCTGATTATAAGGTGCACCCCCCCCCCCCCCACCCCCCAATTTTACACAAAATTGTTGTTATTATAGTTTCTTACTATATTATCAGTCACATTATAAGGCGCAGGGGTCTCAGTCAAGGAAAAAAAGTATCGCCTTAGTTATAGTCCATAAAATACGGTGTGTGTGTGTGTGTGTGTGTGTGTGTGTGTGCGTGCGTGTGCGTGCGTGCGTGCGTGCGTGCGTGTCTGTCTGTGTCCTCTGTGTCTGTTTCTGTTATGTCTGTACACATCTCATTTTACTCATGTGTTTGTTTAAATTTTTATTTATGTACACATATTCATTTTACTCATGCTATCATCATTGTATTTCTTATGGTTTAATAGTGTGATATATTTCTTTATACACTTTTATGACTGCTTTTTATTCATGTTGCTTTGTTTACTGTGATGGTATTTATTCATTTATTTTATTTTATAGTATTGTGGACTATACTTCTATCTCAGCGTGCGCGCGTGTGTATACGTGCGTGCGTGGGTGCGTGCGTGCGTGCGTTGTTTGTGTGCCTTGTGATGTCTCCAGGTCATGCTTTAATTTTAGTTAAAGTTGATAATAATATTAATAATAATGAATAATGCTTATAAAGGTGATAAGGATTATATTTTGTGGATCTGGTATCAGCAAAGACAAGGAGTGATCTTAACATCAAAAGGATTATTTTCATGAATCCAGTATAGTTGAACTAAAAAACATCAAAACGCTACACTCACACAAGCACATGAAGGTGAAATAAACACTACACACGACGAATAAAACCAAATTTTCGTCTTTAAAAAGACTTTGACGAGGTGACAACACACTAAACTTAACAATGACGGCAGTGAATCACGTCACATTATCAGTCACATTATATCCAGTATAGGTAAAGAAAATGACGGTATCGCCAAAGAAAATGATGGTATCGCCAAAGAAAATGAGTTACCGCATAAGGCGATACTTTTTTTCCCCTTTGTGAGACCCCTGCGCGCTTATGATATGACTACGGTACTGATATAGTAAGAAACTATGTTAATAAAATCTGAGTTCTGTGTTAAATTTGGGGTGTGTACCTCATAGTTATTTAGTGTAGAGTGGCCACAGAGGTAACGCGTTCGCCTTGTGTCAAGTAAACTCGAGTTCGAACCTGGGCACAGGGGATTTTTCCTCTCACTTTGCACTAGGCCTTATGGTCTGAACGTGGAGTCTTTCGGATGAGACGATAAACCGAGGTCCCGTAGTGCCCTTGCACTTAGCACATGTTAATCCCAGTAGCAACGAAAAAGTTGTCATTTGGTCAAAATATACCCCCCCCCCCCCCCCCCCCCCCCCCCCCCCCAAAGTACCTAATACCTTTAAAAAAAAACTAACTAATAAGATGCGACTTATTGTAAAAAAAATATGGTATTTTCTTATTACAAAGATTTTTTATATGGATTTTTTATTGACAAATAAAATGAGTTATTTTATCATCATCACAAAGATTGTTTTATGGAGAGAGAGAGAGAGAGAGAGAGAGAGAGAGAGAGAGAGAGAGAGAGAGAGAGAGAGAGAGAGAGGGGGTTGGAAGAACATGCTACAGAGAGAAATAAACATGATGCAAATAAACAATCATGTACAGTGAGACACAGTCACATACAGAGGAAAAGAAAATGAGTGTGTGAGGACGTGTGTCTGTTGCTGTTTGTACACTGGCTAAAAGACTCCAGGGATCATCCCGACAGTGCAAGCATTTGACCACTGCAGTACAAGTGCATCAGCTACAGATGAGAACATTACATGTGTGACCGTTTATTTTATTACCCCGCCACGTGGGCAGCCACACTCCATCTTCGGGGCAGGACATGCACAGTTTTAGACAAGAAACTTACTTTTGATAAACACATTGAGCATATTAAGAAGAGTCAGTCCAGGATCTTTTGTTTACAGAGGCTAAGGAATATTAGTGTCTGTTCAGATATGGCTCCAACCCACCTGCGTGCGCATTTCGACCATTCCAACGGAAGTGTCGCCATCTTAGTCCTTATTTGTGTGTAAACAAAGTGAAAATGTTATCTAAATGTGTAAAGAAAACATCCAGATGTTATAAATACAGTTTAGATAAGTTTTGAATTGGAACAGCCAAATACGCAGCATCGATCTGGCATTTTTCAAAAAAAGGTAAGGACTAAGATGGCGGTCTCCCATAATATGGCGCTCCTTGTGGCCGGATATGACGACACGTGGGTACCAGCAATTCTTCAAACCTACAACCGATGTTGCATTGAATCTGTTCTTACTGTGTCATTTGTCTGTTGGCATGGAAGCTTGAGTGTAAAAAGTAAGCGCGTGTTGAGTGATATGGTGAATGTGTGCAGTAAAGTTGTGGGTGCAAGGCAGAGTGGTATGCAAGAGTTGTATGACAGACAAGTAGTCAAGAAAGCCAGGAAAATTCTTAATGATAACAGTCATGTTCTGGCAAAATACTATGAAGTATTACCATCGGGCCGTCGATACAGAACTCTAAAACTGAAAATAAGAGCACAGTAAACTTTCTTACAAAGATCAATTCATCTGTTGAACTCTTAATGCACTGCATCGAGTGATTGTTTTGCTGAGCAGCCTGTCCATCTCCTTGGGATTGAATTTGTATTCGTATTCTTCCAGTTTGTTAACTACAATATTGCAGTGTTATTAGTTATTAGTTTATATTCTTTAATTGTTGATAAATGTGTTTATTGTTGTTGTTTTTGTTGATAAATGTGTTTATTGTTGTTGTTTTTCTTATGTGCACCTGGCTGCAATTTCTCAGTTATGAGATAATAAAGATGATTTGATTTGATTTCATTTGATTTGATGTGTCTAAGACAGATACAGCGAGAAAGGTAAAAGAGACAGACAGCTAGGCAAAGAAAAAGACAGAAAGACTAGACAACAAAAGACAGATCTATGATAGATCTAGACAGATCTATCTATGACAATCAGACCACAAGTACTCACATGTGAACGAATCTCGCAGAATTCCATGATCGTCCAGCTCAAAGCCGTCTCTGATGCCCGTCATGGCCATGACGACTGACGTTCGTTCACTCACGTCACTATCCACAACTTTGATGACGACAGCGAACGACCAGTAAATTCACACAACACACAGGATTTTTTTTTAGATTTTTTTTTTTAAACCACTCTGGTGATGCTGTCCACTCTTGTTGTCATGAAGCGGCAGCAATGTCACTGTCAGAATAATATCACCAGCATTGTCTTTCAGCTACTCCATGCTGTCGTTATCATCTGAAATTTGAACACAAGCACTTTTTGTTGTACATCCAAAATGAGGTCTTATAAATAAGGGAGGCAATTTTAATACAGTGGATCGAACCTCCCTTCAAAAATCATCCCAAATGAGGTCTTATAAGGGAGGGGTCTTATAAGGGAGGGGTCTTATAAGGGAGGTAATTTTATTGCTTACAAAGAAGGGCATTGTCTCAGAAAAGTAGGTCTTATATGGGACTGTCTTATAATGGGAGGTTCCACTGTACTTACAAAGAAGGGCAATGTCTCAGAGAAGTTAGGTCTTATGTGGGAGGGCGTCTTATAATGGGAGGTCTTATAAGAGAGGTTCCACAGTATTTAGCCATTCATTCTGCTAAAAATCATCATCTGAAAACAACCAATATTTTTTTAATTTATTTTTTTAATTCCACTTCAAGAAAAAAAAAATGAAACAGACTGCAACGTCACTGGAACATACAGCAAACAAACAACTACACGACAAGTGCAAAGTGACGTTATTTTATTCACAAGAGACAAAACAAAACTACTGGATATTTCGGCGAATGCGCCTTTATCAACATAGACTGTACAACAAAACAGCAAACATCAAATATAGCAAAAGGAGCAAAAAGTAGGCAACAGAAGGAGGTTCCAAAAATTTAAATTCACACACATCAAGATCAAAATAAAAACAATACTTCCCCTCTACAGTCCAACTTCAAGAGACAAGTTGGTTTCACTCACAGTCTTCAATCGTGCAGAGTTTTTACTTTGTAAATGTTTGAAACATCTTATCTTCTTCTTCTGTGTTCCCAGGCCATATGGCCATAATGGATTAGGTACGTATGTGTCCTGTTTTCAGTTTTCACTGGTCTCCCTGCTGTGTACAGCCGACACATTCCGATTTCGGAGGAGCTGAAAGGAGAAAAAATTATTTGGAATTTTTTTTTTTTTTTAAAGGCAGGAGAATGGGCCAATAAGTCATAAAGATAGTAGATGATAGAAAGCAAAGGGAAAAAGCAGAGTCAAAGAGAGTGGCAGATTAACAGAAGCTACAAGCACAGAACTTCCAGAAGGTGGGGGAACTATTTTTTTTAAAAGACCCCCCCCCCCGGTATCCCAACAAGGATAAAACATCTGATCAAAACGTATTTTTCACTGCTCTTTACTCAGCCTCAAAAATAAAACCTAAAGAAAAAATACTGGCAAAGATAAGAAAGCAACTATTATCAACTAATCAATATTTACTCGTATTTATATAATGTTCCTTGCGTTTTCTTTGAAGCCGTTCACACAAATGTAAGACACATGGATTTTTACTTTTCTCTTTTTAAATTAGCATCGCAAACTATGCTTTCGATTCTCTCTAGTGTGTCAGCATTTAAGATCTGTGAAGGGTTGTTTAACAGATACCATCACGACAAAAGAGATCCCAAATAAAAGCTTTAATACCAGTAAACAATTAATGTTCATTGGTTATAGTTGTTTCTTTTTTGTTAGTCCAGTTTTAATTTCAGAGAAAAGCGTTGTTGCCACACCCACAGCATGCAAAAATGCTCTGGTCATTCCTTTCCATGGCATAAGTTTTATATTTTACTATCACGATGTGAACTATCATCAAAGTGGTGATTGGGTCAGTGTGTGCCTGTGTGTGGGTGTGGGTGGGTGTTTATGTGAATATATATGAACGCACGCACATGTTCTGTCTGCGAGTGTGTAGGCATAGGCACAAGAAAATTTGCATGTGTGCCTACGGAACTTGTTTTGTTATTGTCCGTTACAGTGGAACCTCCCTATATAAGACCTCCCATTATAAGACTCCCTCCCATGGTTCGGTAGTGTAGCGGTTATCACGCTCGCCTCACACGCGAGAGGTCCTGGGTTCGTCCCCCAGCCAAACCATTACTTCTTATTTATAAAAATACTTGTAGCAGTGCCATAGCCGATGAGGTTGAACCGAGGCGTGGCTACCGCTACAGCTATCTGTATTAATAAATAAAAATTGAGACTTTAAACTGCCTATTGCCTCCAGTATTGTTCCCAACATATTTGTATTTACAAATGTCCCATATGTGTCTGATTCAGACCAAGAGGACGTAAAACACCATTTTCGTCGTCGACTCCCTCCCATATAAGACCCACTTCTGACATTGCCTTTCTTTGTTAATATCAAAATTACCTCCCTTATAAGACCCCTCCATCATAAGACCTCATTTTGAAGGTCTTATAAGGGAGGTTCCACTGTATATATACTCCTACCTTCAAAATCTCCTCCTTATCAGATTTCAGCCGTGAAAGCACATGCATACCGGTACACATCCCTACATTTAGTTCCACTTGATCATTTCTTTTTCCTTTCTCTCACTCTCTCTTTCCTCATTCTTTCTTTCTTCTCCTTTCTTTTTCCCCCATATAAAAACTTCCATTCAAAACACTATCATTGATCAATCGAACCTTGCCTTCCCCTTACACTCACAAACTATACGTACACCCGACACCCCCCCACCTTTTTGCAGACAAATGCCAAATCAATCTCGTTTGACAAGCCCTTCCCCCCCCCCCCCCCAACCATTGATCACTTTAAGCCGTTCCCTTCCCAACCCCCGCCCACCCCCCACCCACCCCCCGCCCCCCTCAGGGTCCAAATATTTGTCACTGGCTATGCCTTGAGAAAATAAAAAGGGGAGGAAATTCGTCGCAGATCTCTTGTGTTGGCATCCCGCCAATGAAAAAGGGGAGCCGCCGTGTCAATTGAGTCAGAAAATAAGAAGGCTGTACGTGGTGTGGAGGAGAGGGGTGGTATACTTTTTTTTTAGCTGTGTTCTGTTCTGTTAGGCTGGGTGGCAAACACTTGCTCTTAAGGCTGGCCTTTTGTGTTCCAGGGCACATTAGGTGTGGAATAATTTGAAATGCTAATTTAGAATGAAATACTGCGCCCTTTCCCACTAACTTTCTTTTCTTTTTTTAAATATGTGAAAAACAAGTCAAGATAGAAATTTGTACCCTGGCCTTTCCCATTTTTGTTTGACTCTCTCTATATTTAGTCTTATAAATACCAACACAAGAAAATAAATCAGGTTGTGGAGTCTTGAAACTTTTTCATAATGAATTCATTATTGAATAGACTTGAAATTACACACACACACACACACACACACACACACACACACACGCGCACACACACATGTGCGCACACACACACACACACACAAATATCAATATAAATTCAATCACTTGCCAGTCCTTTAAAAAATGTAAAGAAAAAGAAGCTTTTTATCATTGTTTTGAAGAATTTGAAGTGTATGCTCGTGTAAGTGTGTGTGCGTGTCAGTGAGAATGTGTTTCTGTATGTTTTATTAAAAATGTATGTGGGGCTGTGTGTGTATGCATGTCTATGTGCATGTGCATGCGCATGCTCACTTGCGTGTGTGTCTGTATGTCTCTGTGTGTCAGTGTGTGTGCACGTGTGTGTCTTTATCTTCTCTCTCTTGCACATTAGGTCGCATTCCATTTATGTTATGTGTGTGTGTTGTTTAAATGTTTGATTGTGAATGCGCTTTGTGCGCTTTGATTTGATAAAGAAGCGCCAATACCGTATGTTGTTGTTGTTGTGTGTGTGTGTGTGTTTAAATGCTGATTGTAAAGCGCTTTATGCTCGATAAAAAGCGCAATCCGTATAATATTATTATTTTGTTATAGTACAATAGTACAATGTTCAACATCTTAGAATATCATAAAACATTAATAATAATAATAATAATAATAATAAATTATGGAAACATATTAACATGATGATCATACATGGTTGTCTGCAGTTGTGTTCTTTGATTCTCTCTGGATATTACGAAATTGAATAAAGATGTCCCTGCAACAACAACAAAATCTTCTATAGCGCTATTCTCCTGACACAGGACTCACCGCGCTTTACATGGAAAAAAAGAAAGAAAAAGTTTACCCCACGCACACAAAAGATATTCAAAAGATAGAAGAAAAAATCACTTTATCGCACTCACACAACTCACATTTAAAATACTTACATAAAACACAAATTATTTATAAAAAATAAAATTAAAAATAAAATTATTTACAGGGTTCACTGACAGTGGATGGACAGACAGAAATTAACAGAGATATTTTCTGAAAAGATGCGTCTTCAGGCCAGTTTTGAAAGAAGACAGAGATGGAGAGCTGCAGAGAGAGAAAGGGAGATTGTTCCAGATGTGTGGTGCTTGGAAACGAAAAGATCTGTTTCCAACTGTTTTGTACTTGGTGACAGGTTTGCAGAGAAGTTTTAGGTTTTAGGTTCTCATAGATGAAGATAATAAAATGAAGAATTGAGGAAACATTGCTAGCACAAAAAAATAATTTTTTCTTCTTCTTCTTCTTCTTCTTCGATCGCTCAGACAGTTTCCTGTCAATTATGAGCGCAGATGCGTCATGCTGCCGTTATGCACCTAACTAAGAAATCGTCAGGCCCAGCAAGTCCAACTTCAGCAGGAGGAAATCTTTTTGAAAGTGTTTCGTAAAAAAAAAAGGCAGGAGAATCGATTGGTAAGGCAGAAAGATAGTAGATGATAGTAAGCAAAGGGAAAAGGCAGAGTCAAAGACTTTGAGAGTGACAGATTAGAGGAAGCTACAAGCACAGAACTTCCAGAAGGTGGGGGAACTATTTATATAAAAGACCCCCCACCCCACCCGGTATCCCCCTGTAGTCTACAATCACTGTAGACTACTGTAGTACAGTGACACCAAAAGTATGCCACCATATTTCAAGATGATTATTTGCCTAGGGCCTGTGACTGTGTACATGACAAGGGTTTGGAATGTATACCTGCCCATTCCGATCCGCCTAATTTGTTGTCCAAAATTAAAGTCCGCATTCCATTTGATTTAGGTCTTTCTCCTCTATGTTTTCTAGTAGGTTCATGCGCCCTCCAAGTTCCGTCGCGATTTATCGTCAGAAGTGGCGTCTGCGACGTATCCAGACAGAAACAGAAATTTAATCAAGGTTTTGAAACATTTTCCGTTCACTGCAAGTTCAAATTGAGTCAAACTGAGTGATCCATTTTCCCTTTGTTTATTTTTTTTCCAAAGAGAATAGATATGACACTTTTTGGCAGCTAACATTTTCAGAAAATTTGAAACCTGACCTGCGGTAAAAATTCTATGCTTCTTCTACATGACAGTCTTGTCTAGTTCTAGTCTTCACTCAGTTCTAGTCTTCAACAGTTGCAAATTTTTTTAATCATTTAACTTTCGATATAAAATGTGCACCTAATATTAATATATTTATTCAAAAATTGTCTTGATAATTCTCCAAAATTGGTAAATGTATTTAGAAGCATTGATTATTAATTATTGTATTATAGGAAAATTCAACCGTAAAACCTTGACAGCTAAAAATATTAAATATCAAATTGGAAATCGATGGGACTGCTAAAATAGTAAAAAGCTTGACGGCTTGATTAGTCCCTATATTCTACTACTATTACGACAAGGGTTTGGAATATATACCTGCCCATTCCGATCCGCCTAATTTGTTGTCCAAAACTAGCCATCTCGCTCTCCATTCCAGTAATGTCCGCATTCCATTTGATTTAATCAAGGTTTTTTTAACCGTTTTCCGTTCACTGCAAGTTCAAATTGAGTCAAACTGAGTTCTACCTTCGTTTATTTTTGGGGGCCAAGATTTGACACTTTTTGACAGATAACATTTTCAGCAAATTCGAAACATAAAACCCTGACCTGCGATAAAATTAAACAAATCTATAGTCTACTTCTTCTACGTGACAGTCTTGTCTAGTTCTAGTCTTCAGTTCTACTCGGTCCAGTCGATTCCGATGATATCGAACCATCGAATCGATATGTTCAGTCATGTTTTGAACGACGATGCATTGAATACAAGACACTTTCAAATGCCTCAGAGGACACCTACACATATGTGAAGTTCACCATTATCTTCGAAATACAGTCTAAAACTTAAGCCAAAAACGAAACTAAGATCCGCACCCACCATACTGTAAACGTTGCCACAGGAACCGCGTCTGTAGCATGGATTCTCCACTCGCTGAAGGGCCGACATCACTTGGAATGTGACGTCACGGGCGGCAAAGGGAAGTAATTGTGAAAGCTTTAACGAAATGAAAATTATGTAGTTATTTCCCTTATTGTGCCTATGGAGCTCTGTGTGTGTGTGTGTGTGTGTGTGTGCGTGCGCGCGCGCGTATGTGTAGGCTAACTACACGCACATGTTTATGTGTTCGTGTCCGTTCATGATTGCAAGAAAAACAAATAAATAGCAAAAATAAAAAGGGGCACAGAAAACCAAATTTATTGTTAATTGATGAATGAATTAGTAATTCCAGAGCTGGATAAGACTGTACTGGGAACTTAGAGAGAAAAGAGTTTCTACTTCAAAAAATGCATTGATATTTTGAGTGTTTAATAACAAGTTGGTTTCCAATGGGGGGGGGGGGGGGGAGAGAGAGAGAGAGAGAGAGAGAGAGAGAGAGAGAGAGAGAGAGAGAGAGAGAGAGAGAGAGAGAGAGAGAGAGAGAGAGACGAACGAATGAACAAATCGTTTTTAATGTTTGAATAAAAAAATAAACACAATACAGGCTTGTTTTCATCTTGCCAACAAAGATATAAGAACATGAGAAATGAAAAAGAAACACACAAAAACTTTTTCATCTATATACATGCACAGCCCAGAATATGTCAATATCAGTTATCAACAACCACGTACAGAGAGAGAGAGAGAGAGAGAGAGAGAGAGAGAGAGAGAGAGAGAGAGAGAGAGAGAGAGAGAGAGAGAGAGAGAGAGAGAGAGAGAGAGAGAGTGTGTGTGTAAGAGAGACTTATCAAAAGCCATTTCGAAGTCCATCACAAGGACATCAGTCCATATTACCCTCCACAAATAAAATTCTCCCCCGAAGTCGGAGTGTGGCTGCTCACGTGGCGGGGTAATCAAAAACGGTCACACACATGTTGTTCTCATCCGTAGCTGGTGCATTTGTACCATAGTGTTCAAGTGCTTCGGCTGTTGGGATGATCCCTGGAGTCTTTAAGCCAGGGTACGCCAACAACAACAGGGAAGGTTTTAACCCTCTTGGATTTATTCCGGCCCAAACCGCCCAGCCGGAAGTTGCCTGTGTATTTAAGTCGCCCAAAACCGCCCACAGCTTGCCCCTACTCTAAGTTCTGGCTTGTTATACACACACTGTAAAGAAGCTTCTCACGTGCAATGATAACTGTATGGTGCTCTGTGCGCTTCAAAAGACAGACTTTCCCGAAAGTGTCTGATCACTACAAGAAGGTGTTTTTTCTGTAACAGATATGAACGCAAGAGGGTCTTCCATTGTAAACAAGCGCGAAATCGCAATAGTTTGTGGCACGCGGTCTATTTTTACCACTCCAATCATGAGTTACCTCCCCTGGATTTTCAATAATTTTAATCTGTAAACCAGAATGTTATCTCTGCACCATTTCGTAACTTTTTATATCTTTTGGAAAACATTTAAAACTATGTATCCTACTTATACTCATCAAAAGAAGCACCGCATACTCGTCGTGTCTGTTGTAGTGTCTGTATTACGTATGTTTATTATTTTGTACGCTTTTAAAATACATCATTTTAAAGAGCGGCCAGAAGTGTAGCCTCGATTTGAAGTGCGACAATTTTGTCAAAATGTGCGACAATTTTGGAACGACAGACCGACTGACCGACAAAGTGAGTTATAGGTTTGTGGCTTGAGCCACAAACAAAAAAAGAAAGAACAAAAAGTGACAGTGCATGGGAAAACCAGACAATGGAACTTTGGCATAAATTGAGATTTAAATTTTTCATGGTGCAGCAAAGATTCCTTGTTAATACATAGAAAACCAAATTGAGTTATCTTGTGTAGTTTTTATTTTGTAATTATTTGAAGTTTGGCATTCGAAGTCGATCATTTGCAGAAATCGGGCATAGAAGATACAACTTTGCCTCTTTGTTTCTGTTGACTTGATTTAGAAAACAATCAAATAAACAAAGAAATCATTCAAAATTGTCTTTCATGTTGCAGAACACATAAAATTTGACATAAATATGCCCTAAATAGAAGATTGTTATTTTGGGAGTTGTCGACTATTTTTTGGCTTTTGCTCTAAAACATTGTGAGCGACTTATGTAGGTTTTTCCCATGCACCATCGCATATTTATCTGTAAACCACACATAGGAAAGAGAGGGTGAGAGGGAAAGACAGAGTAAAAGACAGATAAACAACAAATTAATGCTTTAACATTGAGTTCACATTTTTGAGGATATACTCACACACTTCCCAAAAGTCACATGACCAGTACACTGTACAAAAAAAGTTTATTAAGAAAAAAAAAAGTTTTTACTTCATACATACATACACACAATAGTATGAGACAATATTAAAAAAGCATGCAAACAATACTCCTGGGACGGTATTCACGTTGAGATAGCATGAGACTTAGCATGATGCTAACTTAGAAGCTCTTCCAATGTCCTATAGGATTTAATAGGACTTTTGGAAGAGCTTCTAAGTTAGCATCATGCTAAGTCTCATGCTATCTCGACATGAATACCGTCCCAGTTTAATATTTACACAAAACAAAGGCATTACACAACCCCATCTGTATGTACACTGACTGGCTAACACTCACGGGAGTATGCACAATTAAAAGTCATTACACAAACTGTTATGAAAAAGACATGACAGATTCATGACATAGCTGTAATAATATGACACCGTTAAGTAGCAAAAGTTGAAGGTCACAAGAATAAATTAAAACAGCTGTCTAATCTTTTTAACTGTGACCTGTCCGATGCAAGGAACGTTTTATTTCGTCAGAAAATTTTGAAGGTTATCAAATATCATGATGTCCAACAATTCAGAAACAATAAACTTTGATAAAAACTTAAAATGTAATTAATGTGTGTGTGTGTGTGTGTGTGTGTGTGCATGATCTTTAAGGATTAACGTTTTAACCCCCAAAAATATCAAACAAACAAAAAGTAAACTAAGATATTCTTGCTAGTTCTTGTTTGTTTTATAACAATGTCAAGTTTAATGGAACTAGAAAACATCAAATGTCAAGTTTAAAAATACACTAATTATCATTTTCTATAAATATCGTGGATGTATAAACTTAGTTGTATCTTCATCTTACAAAAATTGTCAAATGAATTATGATTTTCATCATTACGAACGGTGTTGTTCATTGGTTTTTGTAACCAATAGGCCATTTTGCAAAACCGTAACTATAAACAGCAGACTCCCCCCGGGGGGATGGTGGTGTCTTTTGTACAAATAGTTCCCCCACCTTCTGGAAGTTCTGTGGTTGTAACTTCCTCTAATCTGTCACTCTCTTTGACTCTGCCTTTTCCTTTTACTTACTGTCATTACTATCTTTCTGCCTTACTGGGTCCATTATTCTCCTGCCTTTTTTTCAAGAAACACTTTCAAAAAGATTTCCTCCAGCCGAAGTCGGACATGCTGGGCCTAACTATTTGTTAGGTAGGCGCATAACGGCAGCATGATGCATCAGCGCTCATAATTGACAGGAAACTGTCTGAGCGATCGACGACGATCACATTGGACGTGGACATGGTTGTTTGGGAAGTATTTTTGGGAAGGGGACAATTTACGTCGTCAGCCTTCATTTTACAGATCTAGACCGTCCATCGTTTCATGTAAGATACCAACAAGATTTTGTTGATAGTCTCAAACAAAGTAGGGAATTTTCCATCTTGTCCTCATTGGTTAAACTCAGACAAAAAGTCTTCACTCTGCTTGTTGAAATGGAAACTAGTTTTCTGTTCCGTTTCAACAAACCCGACAGCGAGTCAACTTTTTGCTTTGCATTAATAAATTTGCTGTCTTTACCCAGTTTGAAGGTTTAGTATTTGGAATTATCACACAAGGACATTTGACAGTGTGAGCGAACTGCAACAAAAGATGCTTCTGCTTCAAGTCATTCTGGGGCCAATTGTGTCGATCAAATCTGTAAGGGTTTTGCTTCATCAGGCTCCTCTTTGGTCAACTTGTTGGCTGAAGCTCATCGGTTAAAAGGGTGGTCGTTTTTGACTCTCATGCTTTGATCAAACTTTTCTGTGTCCAATGTCTGTATTTGTGAACCTCGGAAACAAAACCAGTTAACGTTAACTTTATGAAATGTTCCATGTTCTTAAAAAAAAAAATTTTTTAAAATGTGCTGATTTACTTTTTCCCCCAATGGGGGAGGGACAGTACCTTATGCAAAGACAGCTGTTTCGATCTGCGAAGATCTCATCAGTTTGCATTATCGGCCTGCAATTTGACTGTCCAGTGGATGTCAACTTGAGCAAGAAGACATTCTACCAGAGAATGGCGTCTTCTTTGCACCAAATCAAAAATCCACAATAAAAGCAAACCAGGTTAATAGAGTGAGTCCAAGTAATCATGACTTAGTATCACAGTACATCCTGCCTCAGTTTCATCATCGGTTAAAGGGGAGTCACTTTTGTATGTGCACAGAGTCCAGGTCATAATGATTAAGAATTGTTCGTACTTGATCACGACTCGGTTTCATTATTAGTTAAAAGAATGATCATTTTTTTAACAAAGTGAGTTTATGTAGTCACGGTTGTTTAAGAATCGTCCAGTACTAGGTCACACCTTTGTTTGATTATTGGTTAAAAGAATGATCAGTTTTTTTACTCGTATGTGTGAACAAAGTGAAGAATCGTTCAATACTAGGTCACGTCTCCGTGTCATTATTGGTTAAAAGAATGATCGTTTTTGTGACTCGTATGTGTCAACAAAGTGTAGAATCGTTCAATACTAGGTCACGTCTCTGTTTCATTATTGGTTAAAAAAATATATCGTTTTTGATTCGTTTCTGAGAACAAAGAGAGTCCATGCAATTATGGTTCACTTCTCATATCAAGTATTTTAGCGACGTTCTCATGGGAATTGTTTAGTAGTCGATCGTGTCTTCAGTTTCATTATTGGTTCAAAGCACAGTCATTTTCCGTGATTCCCATGAGGAAACAATTTACAAAGTAAATCCATGTTATTGTCGTTCAGTACTGGCCATGTCTCGGTTTAATGTGTTTTCCAAGTCACGGGTATATGTTTGCATCTTCATTCAAGGGATTCAGTTGGTCATCTGTTGGTCCATGGTTAACTCTGGTCTCAGCAATACGATCTTTTCCGGGGGCCGTTTCATTACGTAGCGTGAGCGCAAATCGGCAAAAACGTTCTAAGAAACACCCTTCGTTTGCCGATAGTTCACGTGCCGTTTTGTTCTTGCCAAACACCAAGCAAGCGGCGAACTATCCGGAACTAATACGCTTCTTGTTGTTCATTGGCCCATTAAAGTTTGCTTAAAATAAAAAAAATGTTTTGACCAATCAGACAAGAGCTTGTAATATTCTTCCGCAAACGTTTTCTAAAGTGTTTCTTAGGCCCCGTTTGGAGTAAGCGTTATTCGCGCGGCGACCGTTATCTAGAGTTAAATCAGGTACAGGTACATTGTTCTGTGTAAACCTTTGTTTTCTTAAAACACAAAAATATGGCAGAGACTGATGTCGAAAGATGTGCACGCCACAGACACTATTATCCATGTATTGAATTTCTCTCTCATAAAGTAGGTTGATCACGGTACTCATTAAAAGAAATATAAGTGACATCCTTTTTGACATTGAAAAATGTTGCAATAAAGTAAAAACTTCGGGAATCATAACATAGCATTTCTCGTGATCACTCTGTGTGGTTTTTTTTTTGAAAAACTGGGATTAAAAAGCACAAGTTTGGTCAAGACAAGCGAAGGCAAAAGTTTGTTGCAACAGGGTTCATTTGAGTAGGTAATTCATTTCGGTATCAATGTTGTCTTGAATTCATCGAGTCGATCGACTGATCAGAATATGATTAGCCATATTCTTGGCAGAACGACTCCAGGTGATGCTTACTACTACAACTTACTACTTTTGCCTGTCGCCCCTCCCAGGGCATAGGCCTCCAACAAGACCCCTCCAGCTGCTTCTGTCCTGGGCAATTCTCTCCAGCTGTCCCCAGGTGAGGCCCATCTTCTTGGTGTCAGCCTCCAGGTTGCGTCGCCAGGTCTCTGTTCCTTTGCCCCTGTGGATTCCACCTAAGGGCTAGGCGATGCTTTCTCTCCTCCTTTCCTCTGTGGATTCCACCTAAGGGCTAGGTGATGCTTCAGTCAGACGGGAATTATTTTGCAGATAGTCTGAACATGCAAAATCATAAATGTCTCGTGGGACAAAGCTGAGAATCATTCTTGAGACTAATTCACTGTGATGCAGTATTCCGCAAGTCGTAGAACTGTGCCTTAAATGACAATGCCATTCTTGCACAATTACAGTTTACAGTACAGTCTCAGATTAATTTTATTCCTTTGGTTCTAATCAAGATGCGCAACGCTCAGATCAATGGGAAAGTCACATAGGGGCAGACGAAATTCAATCTGTTTTCAACGAGGATCACCGCTATTTGGGCAGACATTTCAAGGGTTACGATGGTCAGGTCAGATTTAGTTATGATGTCAGTCATATTGGTGAAGTTAGGTTTCCGAGCCGATACGAAACATTTTACGCTTAGCAAGGACTTTGGTCCTAATGTTTCATGGATCAATGTTAGATCCATCCAGTTGGCTTAGCAGTCTAAACTGGATGTGACTTGGTCACCCCAGTAATAAATTCAACAATGTAATATAGTTTTCTGTCATAGCTGCTGTCTATCTTGGCTGCCTTTCTCTGGTCAAAGCATACAGACCTTAAAGACACGACAGGGATATAAAAGGGAGGCGAGCAAAAACGGCAGTTTTCGCCACACGCTGCGAGCACACCCTTCTTTTCTCCTCTTGATGGTAGAGGCGTGTGTCTAAAAATAGCCACCTGATTCCTAGAATCGGGTGCTGAGGCTTTAACCCTGCCAACGTCGCATTTTTGCACCACAATGATCTAAACACCCATGCCATTAAAACCCTTGAAATCAGGGTCTATTATTCAATGATATTGTGTTCCTAAATATGGGCAGTAAGGATTGACCCTATTCTAAATGTTTCACAGAGAAACCCCACAATATTGCAGACAAAATCTTTTCTGTAGCCAAACAAGCTTAATGGAAACTTTTAGCTCAAAAATGGCTGGCGGTGAAAGGGTTAAGATCTAAAACAGCATTCCTAAATCAAACTGTTGGTGTTTGACTGTTTCGGTATATAAAACACTGCTCACAACAAACATGCCTTGTCCGATTTCACAAGCTGATGAGGGAACAAAGAACAGCTTAGAGGTGCAATATCGAAAAGCTTTACTGACACGATCTGAGAGTAAACTGCGAAAGCGAAGGTTAGGAGTCTAGCAAATATCTGAAAGGAATCATTAACAATGACTTGTCACAGATGGTTTACATTTCCCTCCCCCCAACCCTCCTAGTCCTACACCCACACCCACAAGACCTAACCACAACCTTGTGAATTCTAAAACCTTATTGCGTCGTAATTGTGTGTGGCATATTTTTGTTTGCACAGTCCCGTTGGAAAAAAAATCAAGGAATAAAATTACCAATTCACAGACCTAACAGATCACTTCTGCATTTAAATGAGCGGCTTAGCTGGCTGTTTTGACCGCCAGGTGGCATAATGCTCGAGTGGGGCTAATCCTCTCTATATTCTTAGTTGAGGATAAAGAGAGAGAGGGAGAGAAGTCTCTCCCCTTCTCTCTCTCTTTCTCTACCCCCAACTAAAGATATCACGAGATAAGCCCCTATTGAGTTGGTTGCCACCTGGCGGTCAAATTGTCAAGCTAGGTTGACCATTGGTCTGTGCCAGGAAATTGTCTTTCCCATTTTAAAGTCAGTACAATGACAATCTTTTCAATAATCTGAGTAGTCCTTTCAGTAATACAAGTAATCTACTTGTAGTAGTACAAGTTTGTTCATAAGTCCCGAGGGATGATGACCATACTTCAACAGTTCGTCCTTGTGGAAATCTAGGATGCTGGATGAGTTCGCATACGGCTAATGAGGCCAAAGCGAGTCAGGAAGGATATCAACACCAACACCAACACGCTCCAGACGTTTGTCAACAAATGCCTACTACGCTACAACTTGAACGTCAGGTGGCGCCCGATTACAATCCCCAACACCAGCCTCTGGGATAAAACCAGCCAGAACTCCATCAGCCAAGACGTGAAGAAACGCACATGGGGTTGGATAGGTCACACCCTACATAAACCAGCGGACACCATCGCCAGGCAGGCACTGGACTGGAACCCGCAGGGGAAGAGGAAAGTGGGAAGGTCATAGCAGACCTGGAGAAGATCCGTGGAAAGAGAAGCGATGGATGTCAGATGGACGTGGGCCCAACTGAGATGGATTGGCGCAGCGTTGTTGCGGCCCTATGCTCCTCAAGGAGTCTACAGGAATAAGTCAAGTCAATGGTATTTGGTATTTTTAGTATTTGGTATATTCTAGTCACAGAAACTTATCTCTGTGAAATTCAGGCTGCTCTCTCCCGGACAGCGCGTCACCGCAAGTGCAGCGCCTACCCAATTTTTTTATAAAAAATTTGGGGGGGTGGGGGGCACTGGGTGAGGAGGGGGTGTGGGCACACTTGGAAAACCTAGCTATCAATTTGGCCATACCAGGCAGCGGGATTTCTCCCTGCTCTTACCGACATTCAACTACCGTGAGATTTTTACGTGCGTAAAGCGCATTGGTCAGACTATAAAGAAAGGGCGAGGCCGGGATTCGAACCCGGGTCACTCACGCTGCATTCAATTTGGCGGGCGAACGATGTACTACAACAGCAGGCTAGATCCCCTCTCTGCGCACAAATACCAGGTGAATCTCTTCAGATTCCAATATGCCAAATAAAATACTGCTGCCTCCGAGAACAAAAATCAACGTATAGTAGTACACGCACACTCAGGCACAAAAATTTGGCTTTTCCTCCCCGACGTTAACACAAAACATTGACGCTAACAGAAAGAAAATGAGAAAAAAACAGGTAGGATAAATAAATCATATTTCAAAAGCTTTTGTCAGCCATTGCAGCGATGGTTTAATAACTTTAGGGAGAACAAAATCTAAACAAACCTCTGAAATTATTGCATTAAATATTGCCGGGATCAAAACCACATGAAGAAGAAAAAACAAAGTAAACCCAGAAAAGAAACGAACTGAATGGCTCCCGCCCACCTGCGTGCGCATCTCGACCCTTCCAACGAAAGTGTCGCCATCTTAGTCAGATTTGTGTGTAAACAGGATGGAAGTTCAGTTTAACGTCGCGTATCGGCTTTCGCCATGTACGACGGGCTGAACAAACCAACCACGGTGTAAACAAAAATTTATGTTCCTGAATCACTGTCTTAGCCAAAAGGCAGAGACACGATCAGAATTTAAACGTGTAAACAGCATCGATCGGGCATTTTTCAAACAAAGATACTGACTAAGATGGCGGTCTCCCATACTATGGAGCGCTCCTTGTGGCCGGATATGACGACACGTGGGTACAAGCCATAACAATGCATTAGGACAACACAAAAGCAAACACGTGGACGAGGGGGAGAGCACAAAAAAGCAAACATTTAAGGGGGGGGGGGGGGGGGGGGGGGGGGAAATAACATTAAAAAGGCAAACTTGAGGGGAAAAAATGTTTAAACCTGGCACCCGTAACAATGAAAACTTGGAAGAGAATTTGAAAGTTAAACAATAAAATACTGTATTTTTTTTTATCATTAGGCGCTGCTGTGCATAAGGCGAACAGGACAATTTTCAAGAAAAATCTGAAAAAATTAAAGTAAAAGGCGCCCTCGTTTATAAGGCGATACACACCTCACAAAAGAAAGTCGAAGTTTAAAGCCTGTACACGTCCTGTAAACGCTTATCGACCGCCATTACTGCTGTCATAAACGAGAGTTGGCTCCCTTCTCAAATAATCGAACTTCCGTTTTTGCGACTTCCGGTTGTTGTGGTTGGACTTTTCTTCGCGAAAACTGGTAGAATTATGGCATTTTAAGCTCTACAACGATGCTTTTTACATCCAATGAAGGGTTGTGGCATCTGTTGGACAGTATCTCGGACGATAATAGGGATTTTGAAGCATTTTAACGTGAGTATTCGTCGTATCGGCGACTTGCTATCACTTTCGATGTTGTGACTCACAGTAGACTGTACTGAGTACGGCAATCGTTGCCTCTCTTCTCACGATTGTGTTCACCAATAGGGCGCCCTCGTTTATTAGGCGCATAGGTCGAAATTGGAGAAAAACATATCGCCTTATAGTCCGAAAAATACGGTAAATCTCTTTTAGCTTTTAGCTTTTAGCTGAGGGGAAACCAAACCAAATCAAACCACCAGTGCTTGTTGGCTGGTCCCGAGTGAAATAATACTTATAATAATGTTAATTTATATAGTGCCTATTCTCCGAGTTAGGGCTGTAAGCCCCTAATTCAGCGCATGGTCTACACAATGTAACTGGTATGTCGATGGCAGTATGATTTTATTTCCAGTATTGTCCGCTCATCAGACTCTATCTCCGCCTTTCGCTCTGCCCTTAAAACTCACTTGTTTCGGACATATTATGATTGATTAGTGTTTGTGTGTGAGGTGTGTGTGTGTGTGTGAGGTGGGGGATACGTTTCATTGCAGAAATCTTGTGAAATTTTGTTTTACGATTCTTTTATATTTAGTAAGTTGTATGTAGAATGTCTACGTCTTGTAAACTTTAAACGCTTGTAAATGAGGTAGAAGGGTATCTTTGTTCTTGCAAAATTTGTCTATTATAATTAGTCATGTAACTGGTATGTCGATGACAGTATGATTTTATTTTCAGTATTGTGTCTAAGCTTGATCGAGGAGGCAAATGTGGTCATGGATGTTTTTTCTTAGAATGTCCATATTGTAACTCTTTTACTCTTGTATAAAGTGTGAGTGTGTTCGTGTGTGTGTGTGTGTGTGCATGCATGTGCGTGTGTGTGTGTGTGTGTGTGTGTGTGTGTGTGTGTGTGTGTGTGTGTGTGTGAGGAAGAAAGAGCGTTGCGTGCAAGCATCATGTTTATTTTACTTTCTCATGAATTATTATTTGCTTGCCTTTAATTTTTTTTGCTTTCGATGTAAAGCGCACTGAGCTCGTGTGAGAAAGAGCACTACATAAATTCAAATTATTATTATTATTAATGTCACAATTTCTGAGATTAACATTATGTACACAATGCATATGCTTAAAATTGGCCTATTTGCTTTGAATAATTAGAACTGAAAATAATTATGATCATATCGACAACAAAACCTTTTTTCCTTAAGAAATACAAAGAAAACACTTTCCTGTATTATCTTTTTCTATCAAATAAAGGAAGCATCCTGTATTGCTGTCTTATCTTCTTTTTTGGGTGGTCAAAATAAGCTGCTTACAACATCATTTAACCCCTTGACTGCCACCAACGTATCACATACTGACCTGATGACATCACTAAAAGAAGAATAACTGATATGGTGGCTTTAGCTCTAACACAGTCAAGAGAGTTATAGCCCCAGACCATTTTGCCAGATTGGCTCTATCAGTTGTCTTTTTCATGGCATGATTTGCCCAATGATTTTTTCCTTAATTTTCTCTGGCAGTCAAGGGGTTAATTGTCAGAACTTACCACAGACTCGTTCTCTTGTGGCAAGAGGTTGGCTTTGCATTCTTTCTAACTACATTCACTATAAAACAGCTTTCCCACACCAGAAGTGCACTAAATGTAGAAGAGCTAACAATGCCGTACAGATGCACGGCAATGTAAATGTAAAAGGCATTTTGTAAAATTTTGCGAAAGTTTGTCTACGTTTCAGATGCGATCAAATGCGTTTTGATCTTTTTCTTCTGCCAATGATGTCCACCTGCCGTAACCCGGCAATAACCGACATACATTGGGGTTCAAAGAACATTGGGGTTCTCTTGTTTTCAAGAGACTAGGAACAGCATGCGGAATTTCAGATCGTACCAAAATAAAAGTTACAATGTACTTTCTTTCAGGGAAAAAAGAAGGGTATTGAAATAAACCCAGCAGACCTGTTTGAGTAGTCTGGATAGCTGAAATGAGTAGTTTGGGTGCCAAATGTGTAGTCCTATTCATTAACACCACCAAACACTGTTCACTCTAAATGAGTATCCATCAAGAATGTAAGAGCATTATTATCAATTTCGAAGAGTAGTAGAGGTCCAAATTGAGTAGAATACTACTAAAAAAAGAGTAGAGTAAACAGGTCTGACCCAGGGTCGGGGGTGGGGGTGGGGGGGGGACGTTTTTCTCAAATAGAATAAAACAACAACAAAAACACCCCCAAACCACAACAAAACAGAAAAAATATATACCCAAATAGTTGATTGCAACATGAATACAACAAATTTTTCACCAAACGAAAAAAGCATATAAAAAAGCATAGCGAAACAACAGTATACAAAAGCTCCTGAGTAAAAGAAAGACTGTAACGAAAATGCCCCTCAGTTCTTGGCAAATCACCCAAACATAGCAACAAGGACAAGGTCTTCATAAAAAATGTTAAAAAAGTTATTCAAATATCCCAAGACTTCCAGTCAACACAAATTAGCACTGTAGGGTGGTGCCTTAGTAATTCAATGGGGATTTATAGTATGCATTGGCGACACGCAAAGGCGATCATTTTCTGACTGACTTGACCATGCCACCTAGTGACTAGTCAGGGGCAGATCATTTTCTGTGGCTATATACTACTAGTTCCTGACAGGCAAGGGCGATAATCTTAAGTAGGTGGCGTTCGCATCTCAGTGCACGAGACAGGGGCAGAGAATTTTCAGTATAAAGCCTCATTGAACACACAACAAAAAGTATCTCTTTTGCCAAGGTAAATCTAGTCGATATTTTTGGTAACACCCCCCCCCCCAAAAAAAACCCAACACAACACCCAACAAATTCAAGATAATTTCTGAAGAAAAGTAGACGAACTCTGGGTTCTCAAAGTAAACTTCTGTTATATGATGATCTTGAACACGACTGTAGGCCCTAGTAACCCGAACACACACGCTGCGTAAAATATCTCTTTTGTCATGGCAACCTAGTCTTCAGTCTTCACGCCTGCCAATGGACGATTTTCAGATATAAAAAAACTAGGGGAGAGAACTTCATGAAAATTAGAGTTGTTTACCTCGACCGAGAGGGTCAAACCATAGCAACCATGGCGTCAAAGAGATAAACCAGGATGCGAGTGAGCGACTTGCAAACATTTTTTTTTTAGAGAAATGAGGGGTGGCTACAAGTGGCCACAAGCTAATCGAACTTGCAAAATGTGTTATAAATGTAAATGACGTTAACTTTAAAATGACGCATTGTATTATTCGTCATGTGTGTCAACTCAAACACACGAGGCGACGGCTAAAGAAGCCAGCGTAACTTCCCCTGTTTGTCCCCACATGGTTAGGCGGCATCATTCACACACACCTTGAAATTACTCCCCTTAATTATTTCCGAACAATTCCTATTAGAGCGCGTCCTTGCGTCAGACTAGAAACTATCGAAGCGTCTTATCGGCAGCCCAGAAACTATCGACGCATCCTATTGGCAGGCTAAAACTATCAACAAGGATAGGCGATAATACACTGGAACCTCTCTTATAAGACCTTCAAAAATAATCCAAAATGAGGTCTCATATGGAGGGGTCTTATAAGGGAGCGGTTTTATAATGGAGGGGTCTTATAAGGGAGGCAATCTTAATACTTACAAAGAAGGGCATGTGAATGAAGGGCAATGTCTTAGAGAAGTAGGTCTTATGTGGGAGGGAGTCTTATAATGGGAGGTCTTATAAGGGAGGTTCCACTGTAGCCGCATGTATAACTGATTTAACGTCCAGTCGAGGCAAATGTAGGCCAATGACGAAGTAGCAGACCCGTGCTGGCTGGTAGGTCACAATCCCTGAAGAGATGAGATTCTCAGAAACCAAAAAGGAGGGGGGGGGGGGGGGGGGGGGAAAGCCGGGGGTCCGGGGTCCGGTGTAGGCTACATCAACAAATGGAAAAAAATTCTGTGTTAAGCTTTGCAAACCGCAAAAAAATGATAAATAAATAGAGCAGTCTTGGCTTCCCCAAGCAGTAACTGGAAATGTCCATTTGAGAATGAACCAATCGAGAGCAAAATATCAATCAAACTTCTTGCCGGGGCCATCAAAAAGGAGGAAATCTCACCTCTGTTTAGTCTGAAGAGATTATATGCTTGTGCACATGTAAGCTTTGTGTCAAATCCAAAATTGGGGGGAACTTTCCCACGCTGTGTAATGCTGCTACTGATCATTTCTATACATTAAGGGGAGAGAGAGAGAGAGAGAGAGAGAGAGAGAGAGAGAGAGAGAGAGAGAGAGAGAGAGAGAGAGACAAGAGACAGAGAGAGAGAGAGAGAGATGAAACATAGGTAAATGCTACATAAAAAAGAAAGTGACAATATCAATGCTACGGTGATACGACAATGTACACAATAATAATAATATACAATGCATTTTAACATATTACTGCATACAACGTTTGGATTAAAATTTGGTCACTAACTTCAGAAAACGAAGCAAAACACTGAACCCCCCCCCCCCCCCATCTGTTCTCTGCACCTTTACAACCCCTAATTAGCAATGGCGAATAACGATCATGTACGCACATGACCAAACCTAAACAATCAAAGTGACTCAGCAGCAGTGCAGTGTCTCCTCGGTTGGTTGCCTCCTGACGGCCTAACATAGATTCGCTCCCCTTGGACTGCTGGTCTAGGATTCTGCGACCTGAACGTGCGAAGGTGTGGCTGCGAGTTGGGACTCGGAACGAGCGGCGTGGGAGCAACGCCACTGTACGGCCCAGAAGATGGGACAGCAACACAAACAAACAAAAACCCCACCTAAACAATTGACAACCAAAGGCCAACAAGTGATCGACTGAGCATTATCACCAACATAACAACAACCACAACACAAAAACAATGATAACACAATAACACCAACGCACAAAACGTTACTCTT